>VUQG01002304.1:21184-41195 GCA_015106755.1 Etia nguti
GATAGTATCAAGTGTGAGAAGATAAAGAAAATTCTGGCACGCTGAGGAAAAAAAAAAACTTCACTATACTTAATAAAGGGCAAAAAGACAGACTCGTTAGAGCAATAAGCCGTTATCAGCACAGATGAGTGCTGGTGGGTTTTTTCTTTTCTATATTCCTCAAGAATTGGCGCTCTATAAGTCCTTTAAAATTTTGTAGTTAAGCGCTCTATTACTTTGTATTGTATTACTTTGTATGATACATAAGAACCAATAGTTTTAACTGAGTGTAGCGCTGGAAGCAAGCCAGAGTACTTGGAATAAAAGGACTCTCAACAGGCCTGTTAAGTAGGAATGTATTCATTTCTACTAGTGCAATGAACATAGACCTTATTAATATACAGTTGTGTGTAGAAAACCCACATTTCCACAGTGCAAACAAAGCCTTAATAAGAAATGCTCAGACTGTGAATGCACAAATGTGGTGGCTCCATGATTAGAATATAAGGACATGACACAAAGGACAAGCAGCTGGCGTGTGAGGCATAATGAAAATAAAATGTTGATATGAATTTTTCATGGAGGGACCTGTGACAATTGCCTACGTGTGCACTTTCCGACTCCTATACATTATTCAAAGAGAGTTTATTTTTGAGTTTCACTCCAGAAAAAGTAGAATCCAGTATAATTTGTGAATAAAATAATGATATAATTACATATGAATAAGTCAAAGTCTTTTTTTGATCACAGAAATCCAAAACATGAGTTGGGTTGCTCTTTGTGGCTCTTGGTTAGTGTCTCTTAAAGCTCACAGAGATGAACATAGATTACAGCTGAGTATACAGGGGATATCTGCTGAATGGAATTTAAAATCTTTAGATATTCTGAGAAGATTTACCATGTGAGAAAAGCTTAAATTATTCTGTTTTATAAACTAGAAGAGAGCAGATGTGAGCTTTCAGCAACTGAACATGAAAAAATAAAAAATAAAAAAAGCAATCATAATGCATAATAAACCTGAAAGAAATGATGGTAATTATCATTAAACACTGATGTTTATCATTTTTTAATACCACATCTCTACCACCGCAGAAATCTGCTTTCACTCATATTAAATAACTTTAATTATCCGATGGATCTGCCTGTAGTTACAGTTTCCTCGCTGCAAAAAGTAGAGAGATGACAATTTATGTGAAAGAAAAGAAAACGGGGGGGGGAAAAAGAGAGAATCTCCAATTCTGTTACAGTCTCACACTGACACTTCTGCCATCTCCACTGTTCCCACCATCTGTATTTCTGTGGAAACACAGGAAAGGTAATTTTTAGCCAGAACTTTTGGCAAAGATAGAAATGTTTAATTTGCGCCGCACAACAGATGCAGCCGTGACACGAGAGAGAGAATGCACCGCTTCTCAATTTATGAATGTTTTCTGCTGGTTAGTAACAAGCGCCATGTTCAGCTATGCTTTTAAGTGTTATGTGCAACATATATTTGGTCTTGAGCTTCATAAAAGGTGTCCATAAATGTATATGTATATCCAGTGATCATCTTGATAGCTCATTGTTCCATAGCAGCAATACAAAGAGAGCTTTTTTGATTGAACTTGAATGTTTTGAATACACAGTGGGTCTTTTTTGGGCAAATCTTTTACTCTGGCTTTAGTCATAATCACAGAGGTCACTCTATTAAAAGGTGTTAAAAGCTACTGCCCTATTCTCATTTAGACAAAACATAAATTTTAGTAATGCTTTATCTAAGTGCACCATTTGATACTGTGGACATTAAAATAATTTTTGGCAGACTTGTAAATGAGGTGTTTTCTGGTGTAATCCTCAGGCACATCTTTCAGGTATGAGATACATTGTAGCCATTTACATTTAAAAAAAAATCTGATTTATATCAATTTCAATTCAATTTAGTTTTATTGCTATAGCGCCAAATGACAGCAACAGTTGCCTCAATGTGCTTTATGTTGTAAGGTAAAGAGCCTGCAATAATAGAGAAAAATCCCAGGAATCAGATGACTGTCTGTGAGCAAGCATCACATCATATATCAGAATGTGACCGGGACATGTGGAGTCCCACAGGGTTCGATTCGCGGGCCACTACTTTTTATTCTACACTCTCCGGCAACCTTATTACTTACTTATTACCTGCACAACTCCTGTGTAACGCAAACTTATAATCAGCTAATCACATGGCAGAAACTCAGTGCATGTAGGCATATTCAAGACAGCCTGCTGAAGTTCAAACTGAGCGTCAAAATGGGGAAGAAAGGTGACTTAGGTGACTTTGAATGTAGCACTGGTGTTGGTGCCAAAGATGCTGGTTTGAATATTTCAGAAACTGCTGATCTACTGGCATTTTCTTGCTCAGAACAGTACCTCTGAACATACAATATATCAAACCTTAAGGTAGATGGGCTAGAGTAGAAGGAAACTGAGGCTACAATGCACACAACTTCACCAAAATTGGACAAGAGAAAACTGAAAAAACATTGCCTGATCGGATGAGTCTCGACTTCTGCTGTGATGTTCAGGTGGTTCGGTCAGAAGTTGGTGTAAACAACATGAATCCATTCTGCCTTGTACCAACAAGTTCAGGCTGGTCATGTAATGGTGTGAGGGGTATTTTGGGACCCTTAGTACCAACTTAGCATCGTTTAAACACCACAGCCTACCTGAGTATTGTTGCTGAGCATGTCCACCTGTTTATGACCACAGTGTACCCATCTTTTGGTGGATGCTTCCAGCTGGATAACACACAATGTCACAAAGTGCAAATAGTTTTTTTTGTTGTTGTTTTTTTAAGCTGTTTAAGGGGCACTAAGAATATTTGGGTCTTTCAGCACCCATAAGCACTACAGACCCATAAACTTCCTGTCAATCTTTAAATAAATGAGAGTCAGAGTTAGTTAATGACATAAATTATTGTATTTTTCTCACTTTGACTGCAAAGACAAAAGTCCAAGTTACATATCTTGGCAATTTTGGTCCAAGCAACAGCAACATCATGGTAATAACTAAATCAATATGCTTTAGAGGTATCTTCTCCGGTCTCCCCAAAATATCTTTAGACATCTACAGCTCTGTCAGAAAGCTGCTGCAAGAGCTCTAACAAGAACCAAGAGAACTGAGCACAATACTGATGTTTACACTGACTCCGAGAGAAGAGATTTAGAGAGCTGCTACTTGTTTATAGGTCACTCAATAATCTCAGGCATACATACATTTCCGACAATCCCTAGACGGATTTATACCCAGGAGGACACGCAGATCTTTAAGAAGCAGTCAGCTGGTATAACCTAAAGACACATCAGAACACACTAAAGACACTTTCAACCACTTCCTCCACACAGATGGATCCATCTTTCTGATAATCAGTGATTAATACAAACCAACTTTAATTCTTTTATCTGCATGTTTAGTTCCATTGATGTGCTTTTATTTATATTATTTATTTTGGTTAGCATTTGAATCACATTCCATTGATATTTATTGTATATTATATTTGCATCACCTTTGTGATGTTATTTTGTTTGCAACACCAACAGAAAATTGCTTGCATCATCATGCTGATATTTTCTGTTTTCAGGCCTTTTTTCTTCTTAAAATACCAGAACAAAAGATAACACATAGAAACAAGCTAGCAAACAAATTAGCGCACAAATTTGAGCACAAATGTCTATGAAAACGCTGAACATGAATGTGCAACTTCACTAAATGTTTAAGCATTTAGCACATTTATTCATATATTTATGCTGTACATTAATTTTACATTTGGTGGCGGCCCCCTGCAAAGTTTAAAAATGGTATGGCACAGAATCATAGGCTTCAAGAACACTGCTAGTAGAGCTACAGTTCAGTTACAGTTGTAACAGTTACAGTGGTACAAAATCTGCTAAAACCATAAAAGCAACTACAAATAAATAAAGGTACCTAACATTTTGGCCTGTGTGCCACAGCCAGCTAATATTGTATCGTACTTCTATTTAAAACCATTGATCACTTGTGCACACCAAATCAGCTTTTTGTGCATCAAATGCATGAATGCATTATTTTCTTGGCAGTGCTGTACATATCCAGGAGTAATGTTGTCCTGTAAGGCAATGATTCCCAAAGTGTGGGCTACAGCCCCCTGGTGGACTACCATGGTCCTGCAGGTGGGCAACAATAATAACGAAAATTCAGCTTTGAAATTACTACAGTTACATATTTATATAAATGTATTTATTTATATTGGGAATGACCCCTGTAAGGTAATGGCAGGCTCCTGCAACAAACAAGTAAAAGTATAGTTGCGAGTTCTTTGGCAAGGATTTAGATGGGAAAAAAAGGCATTACATAAGCATTTGGAAATGTTTCTGGAAACTTCCGAGTTTGATACCTGAACATATTTATGTAACTTTCTCTAGATTTCAAAGAGTGGTATATAAATCTTAATTTGTAGTGCTTGGGTCAGCGCCATGGCCAGCTGAGGTTTGCGTGACCTTTGCAGTCTCCTGCACCTGTTTTCCACATTCCCATGTGCATCGCCATCTCCATATATATACAAGTTCAAAAGCTCAGTTCAGACTGTGACCATCGCTCATGAAAGCAAGTTCTTCTCTTTTCATTAACACTGTGTAGTCTTTCAGCCAGTCTTTCAGCCGTCATCTTTTTCCTCCAACTTTGTGTTTTGTTCAAAATGATCATGATACTGTATGTAATTTCCCCTTCATGTCTCCTCCTGTCAGTCATTGTTCTTGTTAGTGCGACCAGTCTTGTTCAGCACTGAGTTGAGTTCATTCAGCAGATTTGGAGGCAGTATAGCTTCCCCACCCAGAGCAGGTCTTTTGTTGACCGTCTTACAGCCGCTTTGAGGGAGAACGGGCAAGGGCATGGGCTGCATGTGTCTGGAAGAAGATGGTGACGGGAGCCGTAGAGGCAGGCAAGCATCCACTGAAGTTCTTCTGTTTGGGATTGCTGGGGGTTTGAACGGGTCGTTGGACTTTGGAGCACCTATGGTGTTGGACTTTGGAACAGCTATGGTGTTGGATTTTGGAGCACCTATGGTGTTGGACTTGAAGTGGGGACTAGGATCCTTGGCGGTCCTCCATTCTCCATCTCCAAGAGAAACCCTCCTGTCGGTCAGCTGTAGGTAAACATGGCAGATATAGATGTAGTAAAACCACAGCCACTTCAATCTTATAATCACTCATAGCACGATACATGATGACAAGAATAAAACTAAAGCTAAATAAAAAGCTAAAGCTAAATAAAACTAAAGTATTTCACAGTCTATCTGACAGCCCCGTGTTGGTGTTGTTTCTGTATAATGTTGGTCCAGTATGAACATGACAACTGACCAATCATGTTGATCTCATGTAGTGTTATTAGGTGTATGGTGACTGGTCTGCGAATACTGATCCTGGACTGATATTTTTACTCTGATGTAGGAACAACACCAACAAGAGGATATCAGATTGTGCGTCTTCCGCTCTAGGGCAGGTGGTATGAGCTCCAGACTATCTGTGACCATGAACTAGGTAGTAAAGAAAAAAATGGAAGCATGGTCTGATGGCAAACAAAGCCATATTTTGAAACTGCTATGAATACTCTCTTGAAATAATAATAATAATAATATTAATATTGATAGATTATTTTTCAACCTAACCACGGCAGCAAATAAGAGCTATAAAAAAAAAAAACCCTACCAGTCCCACTCCTCAGCCTCCTAGTAGATGCACCTATGGTATAAATGTGAAAATCCAAGGTAACTCCTTTTCTGAGTTATCTCATTCACAAGATTTTCAGAAAACCTGACCTTTGACCTTGGGATCAGGGTCAGAGGACCTTGAGGTCAATGTTATTTAGATTTGAAGTCGTCTGAGTTCCTTAGTAGATGCACCTTTGGTACCAAATTGAAAGTCCAACGTTGCCTCATCCTTGTGTTCACAAAGTTGGGTGCCCATGCTGCGAGCCACAACAATACCCCCCATCAGCCTTTTATGGCTGAGGGGTAAAAAAACCCATTGACTTCGTCACCTGTTTGCTAGAGTTGAGGTTCTGAGGCAGCACCTTGCTCCCTTCAGTTAGAGCTCCACCTCTGGAGGATTTGTGATCTGCTGTTTCTTTTGAGTTGGTGGATGCATGAAGGTCAGAACCATACTGAAGGCACAAGGCAGACATTATGAAAACGGGTTATATATATTATTTAAAACAAGGTCACTTTATTTTCATTCATTGTCTTTGTATTCTCTTTAAGGTCCAGTTCTGCATGTATGAGACCTGTGAAGTAAAATGTAATGTACATAAAATGGAGTAGATGAGGAATAACATGAAAGAATAGAGTAAGAACGACTCCAAGACGCACTAAAAACTGGATGGCTGCCCTTGACTTGAATGAAGGAAGGAAAGAAAAGAGAAACAGAACTGTCAGCAACAATATTTGTTTTTGAAAGTATGAATAAATAATAAAAAGCATGGTATTGCTCCTTAGTCTAAGATATCTACGTGCCAGTTCAGTTTTCAGTCAGATTGAGACAAGCATCTTTAATAATGAGGGGAAGTCAAAAAATGATGATACTCTGTTCCAGTACGGCGGTCTTGCTGTACTCTGATCTCCGGCTAAACTTTCTCTTTAACAATGTGTCCTTTTAAATCACTGTGACCCCCGCCCCCCCAACCTGTAGAACTGTCTCTCTTTAACAAATCCTTATTTCATCACTGCCAGGACCTGTCCTTGGACCTTTACACCCTCCCCCAACTCTCGAACACCCGCCATCACCCATTCTACCTTGCTTTAGAATGAGGTCCTCCATCGCCAGTTGCTATGGAAACTGTTGGAGCACAATGCTCACTAACAGGTAAGGGAAGGGAAATCAAGAACAAGTGCTTTCCGTCTACTTTCTCATCTACACTTTCTCTCTGCCCTTCCCACAAGTCCTGCGTCCTTCCCTCAAGCCTCTGCGTTGGAAGCTGACAATCCTGATATTTAGCGGATTTGGGAAGAGAATTCTAATATTTTTAGCCGGCTCCGGTCTGCTATAGATTTAGTTGTTGCAGAGCAGAGAGCGTCTGTAAAGAGCAAGGAGGAGGGGGGAAGTCCACTGAAATAAACACCTTGAAACACTTAGAAACAACAGACAAAAATTGCCTTCCCCTTTAGATCAATCTCTCCCCGACAGTGTTGCCCTTTTTACTTTCTAACCCAAACTAAGGCACTAAAAGGCTTTTACAGTAAGCACCTGTGATAAACAACACTTTGCTGCAGACGGGTTCCCATAAAGGGAGACAGCCAGAGTGCTAATACTGATGAAATGTGCTGAGCATACAATACAGAGCTGGCAAATCTTCCTTCGATCTTTCAGTTAAGGACGAGTGTGAAGTTCAACTTTGGTTTTTTACTTAAAAATGAGCAAAAAATAGACACCAGTGTTGAGTCTAATGAGAAAATAAGATGCCGTTTCTCTTGGAAAGGGGAGCAGAAGTGACTGCGAGAGTGAAAATTAATACAAGATTATGACACGTGCGTAGCTGTTCTCCCCTTGGTTTGCTTTGCCCTGCATTATTTATGTCATATGTGCTGTGTCAGCGACTGACAGCGACAACACTTAGCTCTATCTGGAGGCTAAGTACCACAATGTGATTGTTACAGTCGCCTTGACCTTATTCTCACAGCTTTTCCACATAAAGTGATTTATGTTATTGCTGAGTGACCTCGAAAACTTTACAGTTCTCTCCCCTGTTTATGTATTTTCATCTGCCTAACCGCACAAAGGAAAAGGATGATTGGGAGGAAAAATATATGATTTATCATATCTCCTTGTTCTGAGATATGGATTGTAAAAAAAAAAGATGATTTATTCTGTCTGTATTTCAGGGTATTTTTCATCCAAATATGGAAGGGAAAAGGAGGAGGATATGTCCACAGCATGCATGTCACATTCACTGATATTTTTGGCTCACGACACCGCAATAAAAGGCTTAGAGAGAGGGATGCACATAGTTCTCCTGCAGTCCTGCAGCTACACCGCACACTTCAGCGTCTACTCATTAAATTGCCTTTTCGAGCGTCTGCATGAGAGAATTCCTCGCTCCTGTTTTAACTTCCTCTCTAGTTGCGCGTCATCTTACCTTCATCCTGATGATGTCTGTCACCCAGTTGACCTGCGTCTCCCTCTTGTCGCAGCAGAAATGCCTGAGGAGGAGAAAGCTTGGTCACATCAGTCGCTGATTTCCACCTCATTATTTTCACACCCATTTTAATCAGGCAGCTGGACTTGGTGAGTCACAGCACTGGACACAGTTTCTTCTGAGAGGATCACTGAATAAAAAAAAGAAGAAAAAAAAAGACTGCACCATAGCTGCAGTCACCTTTGATTCTTTGAATCTGCATTAATAAAGTATATATATGCAGCAGCGATTAGTTTTGTGAGATATAATCTAGGATGAAGGTTTAAAGTAATACCTGTCATGTACTGTACTCCAGGTATGCTATTATTAAAAGAGCGGAAATAAAATGAAACATACAGTGCCGTGAGAAACTATTTGCTCCCTTGTATGTTTCTTAGTTTTTTGCATATTTGTCACACTTACATGTTTTAGATCATCAATCAAAACTTAACATTAGACAAACATAAACAGAGTAAATACAAAACTCAGTTTTTAAATGATCATTTCATTTACTAAGGTTAAAAGTGTGAAAAAAAGAATTGCCCCCTAAGCCTAATAACTGGTTGTGCCACCCATGGCAGCAAGAAGTGCAATCAAGTGTTTGTGATAACTGACAGTGAGTCTTTTACATCACTGTGGAGGAATTTTGTCCCACTCGTGACAAAATTCCTCATGAACGGCCTGTTTTAGGTCATGCCAAAGCATCTCAATCTGATTTGAGTCCAGACTTTGAATAGACCACTCCATTCAGAGGTGGACTGGCTGGTGTGTTTCAGATCTTGAGCTTCAGGGCATGAAGTATGAACTTATGGCCAGAAACTTTCCTTCAGGATTGTCTGATATAGAGCAGAATTCATGGTCACAGCAAATCGTCCTGAAGCAGCAAAGCAGCCCCAGACCGTCACACTATCACCACCGTGTTTGACTGTTGTATGATGTTCTTTTTCTAAAATGCTGTGTTAGTTTTATTCCACATGTAACAGGACTCAACCCCTCCAAAAAGTTCACCTTTTGTCTCATCAGTCCACAGAATATTTTACCAAAAGTCCCTGATATCATCAAAATATTCTTTGGTAAATGTGAAAAAAGCCTTTGAGTTCTTTTTGGTCGCCAATAGTTTTCTCCTTGTTCTCTCCCATTGATGCCATTTTTGCCCAATCGCTTTCTTATTGATAAATCATGAACTCTGACCTCAACTGAGGCAAGTGAGGCCTGCATTTCTTCAAATGTTCTTCTGGGTTCTTTTGTGACCTCTGTCCCAATCCTTGGGAAGGTTCACACCATTCCAAGTTTTCCCTATTTGTGGATAATGGCTCTCACTGTGGTTCACTGGAGTCCCAAACCTTAGAAATGGCTTTGCAACCATTTCTAGACTGATAGATATGAGTTTGTTTCTCAGCCGTTTCTTTAGATCGTGGCATTAAGTGTTGCTTTTTGAGATCTTTAAGCCTGCTTCTTGATGTGAAACATGTAAGTGTGAGAAAATATGCAAAAAACATAGAAATCAGAAATGGAGACAATACTTTTTTCACAGCCCTGTATAACAAAGTCATGTGGCATATATATGCCATACATATATATGATGTTACTCTTGGCATTTAACTGCTGCATTCAAGCTAATAAAACTACAGAAAGTTTTGTGAGGGACTAATTAACATGAAGGTTAAAGCAGAAGTACCTTTCACCACATTCACAGATAAAATTAACATCAAATAAAATTCACTGAATTAATGTGCAATCACTGTAATTTTGTATCTTCTGCAGAACTGTAACATAATATTTTAACTATTTTGACCATAGCTTGGCTGAATACTTGATAATGTGAAAATCCATATTCCCCACATAATGAAGGCTTTAAATTCAACATATAATCAGCACTGGGTAATAATGACTCGTACCTAAACCTTAACTGATAGTCTAGACATTGTCAGACAGGAAGCATTCGGTATTTGCTCTGCACAGGGGTTTACGTGGATGCAAACGCGCCAACAAAAACTCTGTCACAATTCACCTCAAACTAACATACTGACTTTTCTGACATTTACTGTCCTCTAACATCATTTTGACCGCAGCCTTCAATTCACTCATCTGAATCTGAAACTGGGAATTTCTCAAGCACACACCCATATCAGGTTACTAACAACTTACTTTTAATCATTAGTTCATGTTCATATTTTCGATTCTAGGACATCAAACATTGTGCACTTTTTTGTCCAAATGTGATGGACCTTTGCCGAATGTTTCAAAGAACTGCTCATCTTTCCTTCTTTACTCGCTGAAAGACCTGCTGGCATGTAAGGCCAGAAGCTAATCAAAGCTATTCAGATAAAAATGTGAAAAACTATGTTTTTTGTAGCAATAATTAATTAATTTTCTTACGTTCTCCACTACTGAAAGCAGTACCAATAACGCTGGAGCGTATCGATGCTCCCGTCTTTAATAATTAAGACCTGAAGCCTGTTTAACACAAGGTTTTTGGTAAACATCCCTAGCCCCATTTCTACTGATTCTACATGTTAATACCTGCTTACAGAGATTAGTTTGACAGACAGCTTTGAAAAGATGTACTAGAAGCTAGCACGCTGACTTAATGTTACTGGTACTTGCTGCTAACACTGAGAAAACATTACTCTTTGTTATTATGCTTCATCTCCTCACCGAGGTTTTAAACGCTGACATGCTTTGACATTAAGAGAATGAAGAGCACTTGCTTAAATCTTTCAGGAGCTTATAGAGTCACCTGACCTTGCAGGCATCACATCACAGGAATTTAAAAGCAGTTGTAATTTATGTAGATGAAAAAAAAATCTGATCAAAATTAATAAAACTCGGCAGCAGGATTCTTTAGCTCTTCTATTAGATTCTTTCTGTTTTGGAGAGACTTTAAAGCAGAAAAGGGTAAAACGTACAACCACGACTCATAGAACGCCAGTGTGTTACTCACAATTGCTGTTTATCAGTGCAGATGGTGAAGCCCCAGCTGTGAAAAGAGAGAAGACACAGTTCAGACTTGGAAATTGGGATTCTGCAAGTCTAAATTTGCAATTTCCTGCACACCGGTGTAATTCAAAAACAGGGTTCACAAGTTTCTGTAAAAGAAACGGCAAATGTTCAAAAATCCCACTTCACATAAACAACTTTAAACAACTTGAGAAAGTACTGTAAAGATAGTGGAAGGTCAAAACCTTTTCACAAACATCCAAAGAGGAAAGAGAGTTCCCTACAAACACTGGGTGCCAAACAGTGGAATTAATTAAGCTAATTAGTGCAGTTTCAGCCCACATGTTTATGCATGAGCAGACATCAATATGCTCTGGGCCAAAATGTACAATACACAGAGCACACGCTGTTCACCTATAAGCCTTAAAGTATATTTTGTTAGGAGGGCTGCAAAAGACACAGAACTTCTGACATGCTGGAGCAGTGAGCGAATCTGCTCGGGGTAAAAACAGATGATCATATGAACACGGTTTACTGCACCAAGCTGCGGTGCCAGCTAAAAGGAACGACCCTCTTCCCACACGCCACCATTTCCATGCACTCAAAAGCCTATCGATACACGGATACGTGTGCGCTTGGGTGTAAATTAACCTTACGCGGGGGTAACATAAGGTGAAAAGACCACCTTCCTAGAGAATGCGCTTTCCTCAAAAACCTTTTCAGCTGCAGCTGAAAAGAAGCAGAAAAGTAGGGAGAAGAACAAAGCGAAGCGAGAGGAGGGGGTTGGAGAGAGCCAGCAGCCTGGAGCACCACTCCTGTGAGTGAGGGCAGCAGATCCAGCCCAGCAGTAGGCCGCTCACAAATAGACCTCAACCTAATGAGGTACTGGAGCGCTGCCTCTTCCTAACCCTCTCACTATGACTCTCTCCATTCTCCTCAGCGCTCTGTCTTTATTTCTTTATTCGCTGTATGACTTCTCCCACAGCCCACTCAACAGTATATGATACCAGCCTGCATCTTTCTCTCTGCCTGTCCCTCTTTTCCCTCATCTCTCTCTCTCCGTCTCCCACTCCTGCTCTCTTATCCGGTTTTCCTCGCCCTAAAGGACTTCGTAATGCAGACAATCGTTCTCTGGGCTAATTTTTCACTTTTTTTTTTTTTTTTTTGTTCGACTCGACAGTCCGACACGGTGAAAATTATGAGGAATTATAATCGCGCGATGTGAAATACAGGGTTTGGCTTCTCGAATAAATGTCCTCTTTGTCTGACCAACAAGAAATGCTGCGGCGCTGGCATGTGTCATCAATTCCAATAACAGAGGATCATTAAAATAAAACAGTGGCGGCAATGTTTTTCTACTTGCGGGAACAGAGTTTAATCATTTGTATTTGTTAAAACGCAATTACAATTAATCAATTTCATTACAGTGAAAAATAAGATGGGGGCATGAGGGTCTTGGGCATGGATGTCAAACGTAAGGCCTAAGGGCCAGAAATGGCCTGGGAACAACTCTAATCCGGTCCCACTGGATGCATTTGGAAAATGTAAAGGGAGGCATAAATTCTTTGGACTTTTAGTTAGAAGTGTTGCAGCTTTTCATACTGACAAAGACCCCTCGAATGGCTATTCATGCTACACCAAAGTAATTAAGTAACAGATAAACAATTAAATAACAGAAACGTTCCCGTCTTTTCACTATTGACTATAAAAATGTCTGTTTTCGGTTTTGTTGGTTTTTCACAATGGGTCCACAAAAATAAGGACATTTTCTGTGAATTACCAGAAGCTTTCTGTTTTATAATAACAGGACCATCTGGGCATCGAGCTACCAGGATTTTTTCCTGTAATTTTACACATTTACTTCTTACGATTTAAGACTGAAAAATTCCTATCATTTCTTACAGCAGCATTTCTTTGACATGTGGAAAAACAGTGAAGTATTGCTGAAATTGTCCTCCTTGTTCACACATTAAGATATCTCAGGCACTAATGTGTAATTAAACTTCTTTACACTGACAGAAAGGAGAGTTTCACTGGTTCCACCTTAAGATTAAAGTGAGGTGTGTGTGACCCACGATGTAAAATGAGTTTGACATGCCTGGTTTTGGGAGAGGGGTGGGTGGCAAAACTTTAAGGGCAGAGGAAGAGAAAGAGGAAGTACAGCGTCACTTCCAGGAGGATTGATCTGGTAAGAATGTATGCATGTCATGGTTTGCACTGGCAGACCGTGTGGAGGATGGAAGAGGACTCAAATGCAGACACTTGGAGCGAAACTATAATTTAACAAAAGGCGAAAGTTTATTTGTGGCTGGGAAAAGGTACAAAACAAAAGGCAGATGCACACAGAGGCAAAACTAACTGGAACTAAACTGGGAAAAACTAAATGCTAAACACAATAGACAAAGAACAAAACCTTGAACATGAAAAAACCTGAAAACATGGAGGCTTGGAAACATGATGAGAACTCAACAGACGACCTGACAAGGAATGAATGAAAACAGACTAAATACGCACAGGAGGTGATCAGGGGAAGTGGAAACACATGGGGAAACAGCTAATTAGAATGAGCATAATGACGCCACAGGGGAAGTGAAACTAAACCCATTGAACATAGAAACACCAGACCTCTTCAAAATAAAACAGGAAACATAATGAGACGCAGACATGAAACACATGAAGGGCGAGGGAGACTTAAACGCAGGGGGAAAGACACAGGGGGAATCTAATAAACAATGACCTTTAACAGAGCAACATAGGCAAAATAGAAATGAACTTAGATAAGCTAATGAACTTAAACATACACCAAAGCTCAAAACGCTGAGTCAAATGACCCAGGATCGTAACAATGCAGCATCCATTTTTGGTAAAGATGACTTACCCACATGCAAATATGCCAGAAAAATGGCCACGGGGGGTTTTGGAAAAATCACAAAACCTGCTTTGTATTTGTTGCCTGACCCCGGTGACACGGGCAGTTGTGTCTGCGATTCAGCAGAGAATTTGTGCCACTGTTGTTTTACCGGCGGAAGAGAGAAAACGACCTGTGTTTTGGGGTAAAATCTCTGAGGCAATGAAGGCCCTTCGGTGGCGGAACAATAACACAATGGTGCAAATTAATAAATGCACATTAGCGGCACAACACAGGACTTCAGCACAGGCTGGAGGGCAGAACATCCATTTTCCTGGAATTATACAGGCTGCAGAAGATGCTTTGCTTCATGTTATGACTAAAACCTGTTCTGCTATTTCAAATTAGTTTTGTCCATTTGCAGCTGTAATTTTATCAGCAGAGATGCGGACGCATTTCACTTAAACAGTCAAAGAACCAAAACATAAAAAAATAAAATCTCCCTCACGAAACCCGCGAATTAAATAACACAGTGTACTATTTACATTTTTGCTTCTAGGCATTTTGTCCTGTGGTTTAAAGAAAGTGGATTTCTTTTCTTCTCCCCAGTTTATTGCTCGCTTTAAACAACCTAGCATCAGGTATTAAAAGCAGTGCTTTCAAATTAATTCCGCTGCAGCTGTACTCGCTAATCAACAGTGAAGATGAAAACTAACAGCATGCACCAAATCAAGACGTGTATACAAGACTGCGAATTGGGATGTTTACATTAATCTTGTACAGGGGGAAAAAGGGGTAAATCCTTCTCTCAGTCATACATTTTTAAGGAGGATGTTTTATTATACAGGATGTGTGAGTGCTGCTTACTTGGTTGGAGGTTTGAGCCTCTTCTTCAGGCCCAGGTAACACTTCACATCCTTCAGTGGGATTGTTTTCTCGGCTTTAGCGTTCTGCGAAACAAAATCAAACACACTCTGAGGGGGTACGGTGGCACAGCAAAGACTGCATTCAGCAACAAACACAGACACTCATGGCCATTTTTATAGGTTCACCTGTTCAGCTACTTGTTAATGCACAGCCAATCACGTGGCAGCCACTCAATTTATTTAAGCATGTAGTTGAAGTTCAAACTGCAGTTTAAGTGATTTTGAACGGTACCACACATGCTGGTCAGAGTATTTCAGAAACTGCTGATCTTCCGACAATTTTCCCACACAACCATCTCTAGAGTTTACAGAGAATGGTCTGGAAAAGAGAAAATACCAATATAATATGAGCGGCAGTTCTCAGGAAGAAAACGACGTCTTGATGTCAGAGGTCAGAGGAGAATGACCAGACTGCTTTGAACTGATAGGAAGGAAACAGTAGCTCAAATAGCCACTCTTTATGCACATGAGCATCTCTGAATAGACAACACATGGGCTACAGATGTATGAAGACCCAACCAGGGACAATTCACACTGAACAATAGAAATTTGGAAAATGTTGCCTGGTCTGATAAGTCTTGATGTTACAGTCACATGGTAGGGTCAGAATTTGTAATGCAGTCAAACATCCTTCCAAATAACCAGATCTCATTTTAACAGAGCACCTTTGGGATGTGGTGGAACGGGACATTCACATCATGAACGTCATGTCAACATGGAGCAAAATCTCTGACTTAAGGCAGCCCTAAAGGCAAAAAGTCAGTACCAGCGAGACGCGCCTAATAAAGTGGCCAACGGGTGTACTTACAATCTTTCCCTCTGTTCCTGAGTTATGGTGTTGAATAACGGTCAGGAAAGTGTTACTGCAGAACATAAACGATGGCACAGCAGAGCTCACCTTTGACATTTTGGATATAAAACCTCCTTATTTTCTAATATTAGCAGGAACCCTTGTCGTAATTCGTGTATAAATATTTGAGTTCTGGGCCAAATCGTGTTTTGTGAGGTCACTGTGACCTCGACCTTTAACTATCAAATCAGTTCGCTTGAGTCTAAGAGAAAGCTTGCACCATACATGATTAAATTCCCTCCAGGTCCTCCCAGGATAAAGCGCTCAAAAGGATGAGACGGACGTGAGGCCAGAATGTGAGGTCGCACGTACCTTGACCTTTGACAACCGTAATCTAATCAGTTTTTCCTCAAGCCAAAGTGAATGCTTATGTCAAATTTTAAGAAATCCCCTTAAGGCACTCGACATATGCCGCATTCATGACGATGGGCGAGTGGTCAGATGGACTGACGGATGGACCAAAACATGATGCCCCCGACTGCCAGCTGTCCCCAGAATGAAGGCGTATAAAAGAAAAACCGCATATTGTTTTGAATAATTATCTAAATTCAAGGGGAAAAAAAAAAAAAAATTACATTTACAGAAATAATTAAAACTACAATAAAATGCCAACATGTGCCATTCCACAGAATCGCAACACAAATCATTACCGGCAAAAACCTCTTCTTCCAACTGACAAAGAACAAAGTGAAAGAGAACAAAGTGAGCAAAATCAAAGTTGTAGCTTTGCCTCTGACACCTACACATCACAACCCACCACACATTCAGTGTTTCATCCAGCATAATCTGCACTAAGTAAAGACCTGGCAATAATTGCAAAGGCCAAGGAATATCAATTAAGTTCCAGTAACACTTCTAATTTCCCCTGCATTTATGCAGTAATTAGCTACTCTGGTGCGACCTTAAAATAAATAAATAAATAAATAAATGAAGCTTTCAGTGAAAGTACACCTCCCCGTACACACAACACCAACCTTATCCATTTTCCCCTCCCACCTACCCCTCACCACCCCAGCCTACTGCCAGAATTACTGCACCCCCATCGATTATTAACACTTCTTCACACTCCTTTACGAATCCTGTGCTTCTGCAGAAGTGTGCTGAGAGGAAAAGCCCTCCAGGGAGCTCGGTCCTGCTGGTCGTCTCTGAAGCACACGTCGGATTCTTTCCCTTTTTTTTTTTTTTTAAATTTTCCCTCTGAATTTGAAAATTGTGAACCTTGAGACAAACACGTTGCCGGGGAGATGAAGCGCAGACCGGCTGGATTTTTGGTCCGTTTGGTCGTGGTCGTATCGGCTCCATTCAAACACATTTTGGCTTTCTTGAGCAGCTCCATAACCTTTTAAATTACCCCGGGATTAAAGGCGCACTCTGTTCGCCGGAGACACCGTGTTTCCATGGCGGCGAGTGTTTGCTGTAAATGTGACAGCAGATTAAGCCAAAAGTGTACTTACTTTGATATCCCTGTAGAGCAGCAGCTTCTCTGCATGAAGCACAACATACTTGTCCTGAAATTTGTGCCCTGACAGCAGTTTGGAGCATCCGTCACTGAACTTCAGATAGTCGCCCTTCAGAAACTGCCTCTGGTCTGTTGTGAAACAGTGAACCGCTGTATTGTAAAACAGAGAATTGAAGGGGCTCTGGGTTTGCTCACAAATGTGCTGACCTGTATTTATTTTAAATGAATGCTTTTAATTCAGTAATAATATATGTTTTAGCATATAATAAACATGTTTGGTTGGATACTACCACCACACAAGCTGCACATTTTGTCCATTAAGCAAACTAAACTAAAACTGTACTCACTGAAGGGCATCTATCCATTACTGTGTCTGCTGCTCCAACTACACATCCATTCACTTAAGCTAACAAACTGTAACATGTTTGCAAGTTGGAATTATGGGGGATATTCTCTAATCCACACATGGTTAAACATATACATGACTTTTATCAATCATGTTAAAAGTTATAATGTCCACTGTAATTTCATAGCTGTAACACCATCAACTGTAATTAAATACATTGTACCTATTTTTAAATGTTAATCATTTATTTAGTTCAATGGTTTATTTATTTTATTGCTTTATTTTTAGCTGCCAATTTTTACTCTGTTTAATTTTCATCAAAGTATTTCCTTTAACTAAAAGTACCTGGCCTATCAACTGCTTTAGCTTAATGTTTAAGCTGCTTGTTAATTGTGGCTAATAGCAACAATGGGGTTAGCATTAACTTCAAGCTATACTTAGAGTTGTCTCATGTGAAAAAGACAGCACATCCTCTTTCAGCTCTAAAACTTTAGAGTTTAACGTATCAGAACATAATAAGAGGAAAGATCTCTTCCTTATTAGGTTCTGAATCGATTTAAATACAGCTTTAAATAATTTCCTTACATCATTGTGGAGGATTTTGATTGACTTTCTTAAAAGCATTGCTTGAGTTCTTTGAGGTTTGTGGGTATTATACGGAGGAGTTCATGGTAGACTAAGTGACTGCCAGATGCCCAGGTCTTGCGGCTGCAAAGCAAACCCAAATCCTCACCCCTCCACCACCGTACTTCACAGTTGGTATGAGGTGTTTGGTTTCCTCTAAATGTGGTGCTGTGGATTATGGTAAAACATCTCTTTGTCTAAAGAACACTGTTCCAGAAGTTTTGTGGTTTGTTTAGATGCAACTTTATAAACCTAAGCTATGCTGCCATGTTCTTTCAAGAGAAAAGGGACATCCTCCATCAAACCTGAAAACAAGCCATGCTTGTCGAGACTTTCTAAATGTGTTTTCATGAACTTTAACATTTAACATGCTAATTGAGGCCTGTAGAGTCATTTAGCCCTTGAATGTTTCCACTTGTAAATAATCTAATAATCTCTCACTGTAGAATGATGGACTTCAAATTGTTTGAAAATGTCTTTATAACCCTTCCCAGAATGATGGGCAGCAACAAAAAGATTTGGTTTTCTGGCTTTTTAAATAAATAAAGACACTTTGTGAGTTGTTCTTCATCCAAGCTTGTATGCACCCAATCTTAAGGCCTTCATTCATGTCCTGATATGTTAATCTATAGAGGGTGTGCTTTTTTTCAGGTGTTTAAAAAAAAAAAAGTGACTTTATCCAACTATTACAGCTGTTTACTTTTAGCTGTCAGTGTTCACTATATTTTATTTTTGTTAATTTCAGCAATTCATTATTGCAACTACATTTATCCTATCAGCTATTGCTGCTGTTTAATTTTGGCTATCAACCTTGAGTAAATTTTGTAATTTACACATTACTTGTACTCAACAGCAATGATGCTAAAGCATTACTTTTACTAGCTTACGCAGATTTCACTACCTTTAGCTGTCACTTAGCAAACTAATTACCGCCACAGTTTTCATACAATTTCATTACTTTTATGAACAAATACTATGGACAAAAGTTTTGTACTTGTACTACCCTAGAGAAAAAGCCCAATAAAGCACGAACTGGCTGGGTACTATGAGTTTAAACTAAACAATTTAATAACAACAGAAACAGTAATCAATAAATGAACAAATGAGCTGTTGCAGAATAATGATCATCTAAGAAATAGTAATGCTGGATAACAAGATTTGCATTAAGATGGAACAACCTGTTCTTCTTTCTTTGTAACATATACAGTATACTTTACCTTTCCCGAGAAGTTTGATCCCTACAAACTTCTTTATAACAAGAAAAGCAGAGCTGGGGTAGTCCAAGGAGCTCCACTCCAACACCTGCTCAAGAATCTTCTCACTGTGGTGCAACGGTCGCTCTGTTAAAAAAATACATGAATTCATTAATAATAATTTAGCTCAGAAACAGAGAAATGATTAAAGCTGAAGTATAGCAAAGGTGATAGGGATCTGTAGACAACAGAAACAACACTGGTCATAAAAGTCAACTGACAACAACCTGGTCTTTTGTGTTCTCTGATCTCACACGAATTACAAACACACAAAACAAAACCACAAACTCACATCATAAAATCCACGACAAACTCCAGTTAGCCAAATAACAAAATTATGTTGTTTCCCCCCCCAGTTTCATCACAGAACAGATTAAATTATCTACAGCATATCAGGGCCTGATTATAAAAACACACTCATGTGCAAAATAGACCTATTATCTCTTCCTAATTGGCGAACAGGGTACATGCTATCAGCCAAAAAAAGGAAGATAATTTGTGTACCACCACCCCTGCTCCGATGCTTCCATCTCTACACTCCCCTGTTTTTCATAACCAAAGGAGGCTTAAAAAAATAAATAAATAAAAAAAAGGAGGAAGAAAAAAAAAAAAAAAAAGCCACAATGGCC
>VUQG01002304.1:41215-58067 GCA_015106755.1 Etia nguti
ACAATGGCATAACCTATTCATAACAGTGGGCTTATCTTCTCCCTGGAATCTCTGCAGGCCCAGGCCATGGAATTAGTTCCTCATTTCCCCACAAATATTAGCTCCCCTTTTCTGCTTATTGTCCTCGATAACAGTGTTTATCTGTAGCTATATTCCAAAATGGCTAATTAACGCACTTCCCTCCCTCCTTTATGCTTTTACGAGTAAAACCTGTCACGCTACCGCCTTCAAAATCGCTTAACTATTTGCTGTTCCACAGACATATTGTTTTGGCATAGAAAATATGCTGAACCTTCAGCAAATATATTCAGCATTCAACACACCTTCATTTTTAGAAGAGGACGGCTCGTCCTCGGAAACTTTGTGAGGAGGAAAACAAACACAAGAGTGAGGCGTAAACTTTCAGTGAACTGCTCCGTGAGGTGCACGGGGGAGCGCAAGCTAGGCAACTTCGCGACAAAGCTCAACTTCGTCCCCCCCCGTTCTTCACGTATGCCGCGTTATGATCAAATGCAGCATGTGTAGTGCGTGAGGTACCATCAGTGCATATTAATGCAAGATGAGGTGGGTCATCTCTCTAGGTTGATCATGCAGGAAAGATGAAGGCAATTTATGACGTATGACGGTAAGGATGATTAATTAATGTGCATATCAAACTGACGATGCTTGGCTAATTTCTCTGCGTGCTGCCACGTTCGCAGGCGCTGGTTCATTAGAGATAGCATAATCTCTCACGAGGTCCTCGGATAAGAGGAAGTGTGATCTTTGTATGTGCCCCTAAATGGAAATGACCACTTGAAAGGTGATGCAATGTTAACTGGACCGACAGAGAACGTGACGGCAGAAAAGTTTAGAGGCAAACTTTCATTTCATTTATAGCGTAAGTTCTCATTTTACTCAAAAAATTTGGAGGTCACAGAGAAAAGTGTCCTTTAGTTGTAATGCAGCAGGTGTATAAAAGTTTTATTCATAGTAGTCTGGAGTCAAAGCCAAATGATAGCACTGAGGAATGAAAGCAGAAGCTGGGCTAAAAGAAAAAGATGGGAAATTGCATATCATAATAACAGCCATAGCATGTGTAAATTACCTGGTGACATTAACCGACGTTAATGTCAAAGGCAAAAGTCTTCACAAAGATCAGTCCACATAAAAACTTCTGTCTTTGTGAATGTAGCATTTCATTTAAAGAATAAATGACCTTTTCATCCCAACAAAAAGTATTTATTGCTTAAAGAGGCGTTTCTTCAGCATTAGTTTATTCCCTTCAGATGGATTCTAAGAAGTCGCAATTAGTGAAGAGCGTTGTTGCACAAGCTTGGATAATCTGAGGGAAAGAGCTACATGTTATATTTAAAAGCTGATTAAAGTAACATATAAGTTATAGTGGAGTGAGGGTCAATAGTTAGAGACATATTATACTCATTTCCAGGTGAATGCTTTTATTCTTGGGCTCTACCTGGCCTTGATACAGCCCCTCAGATCATCTATAATTTAAATCAAGCAAAACAAGAAATAGACATAAAATCTGATGATTGGCTAATTTCCCAGTGTGCTCAGTTGTGTAAGTAGGTAGTGACTTCTGAAGATATTACTCATGGCCACGCCACGTCTGCATACTGTGCTACATGTGATGGACGTAGTGACAAACTATGTGACTGCACCATTTACAAATCACAGCAAACCTCAATGTACATGCTGACAGCATATCCAAACCAAACCAACCAAGGCTAAAAAATAAAATAAAAACTAAAAGTGACTTGTAAATAAGGCAGCAAATAAAAATACCTTCAAAAAAGTCAAGGACAAAAAGCTCACATTTAACTTGCTTTCTGGGTTCACTTTACAGGAAAAATAAACTTATGACTCATGACTTCGACACATTAGAGTGAAAAATAACTAAAATGACAATCTCCTTCTCACCGGGAACTGCTGTTGGTTTGAAATGTTTCACATTCAACCAATTGCAAGTAGCTGCCACTATCAATCACAAGGATATTGCGCAGGTGGGAGGCAACCAGTCTCCAAACAGTCTCCAAATGAGAGCAACTTGTCTGCAATGTGTCTCTGTACAACAGGGAAACAGGAAATTGCCAACTTGACCCCCTTCAGTCGCAAACTAACAGCAGACTGATCTGTCTTATTACCTTTTTATTGCATTCTTCATGCAACAAAGTTGGTTAATAAATGAGAGCTGACTGCAAGTGATTGCAGAGCTAGTCCCGGTCTTTAACACAACAAGATAGCACACTATCACAATAATTTTAGCTGTGCCCCAGTTTGCAAACACCGTTTCCCGTAGTGTGCCTTTAGCATCGCTCTGATGCATTTTCTGGCTTTCTTCCTGTTAAAAGGGAGTTTTTCCTTCCCGCTGTTGCCAAGTGCTTGCTCATAGGGGGGTCGTTTGACTGTTGAGGTTTTCTCTGTATTATTATAGGGTCTCTAACTCAAGGCGTCCTATAAATAAAACAGAAATAAAACGAAATTTTTGACCAGACTTTCCTATCCATATTATCACATTGCAATGCCTAAGATAAAGTCCTTAGAAAGCACTGATATATTTAAACTCCTGTGAGTTTTTTGTGGAAATACTCAAACATTTCTAAGAAGGAAGTTTAGAGGTTAGTAACCTGACATACCTAGCTCTCCATTTTCAATGACTTCAAAGGTGGTCCAAAAGTCATCAGCGTTAACAGCGACGCTCCTCATATTCAGCGCCGTTTCTGCAAGCTCAGTGGGCCGCATGCTGGGGGAGACCTACCATAAATGCATAAAGGGAAACGATCACACAAAGTAAGCACATTGTGCATATAAAAGCTTAGATCATGAGCTCTGTGGATCAGTCTCGATGCCTTCAACCATCTTTGTCTTGAAAGAGCCTTTCACTGCTTAACGTGCACCATTTGTTACACGACTCGTGTTTGTACAGATTACATAGTTGACTCTTTATGAACGCCACTGAACTAAGCAAACGTGCCACTTTCCTCAACAGAGACAAATGAAGAATTAATGTTAAACTGCGCTGCGTAGTGCTGCTCTTTAACCCTGTGCGCCCTTGGAGCCCTGCTGTCACCCTGTTAAAGAAACAAAAACAAAACAAATAAACTCTCCTTAACTTGCACAGGCCTATATGCCTCATAAAATGCAATTACTCAGACAATTAAATCAAACGTCTCTTGATTAGTTCGTATGTGCGGTACTCCCATCAGGTTAAACCACGGATGTCTCGGCCCAATTCTATCATCCACCCTCGCCTCTCAGTCTTTCCACCCTCATCCTTTCTCCAGCTTCACCTGCCTCCATCCCCTTCCCCATCTTTTTTCACCTCACTACCAGGACCTTTGGGAAAGCAGGTGCACATACACACACAAATACACACCAGGAGCAGTATGGATATACACACTCTCACCTTGACTAAGCAGCATTTCTCTGGCTCTCTCTTCTCCAGGTACACCTCAAAGATCAAGTCCCCAGCCGGAGCAAACTGAGGAGGGACAAACAGAGGCAAAAAGAGTCACCTCAGCTGAATCCCAACATCGATGAAGCACGATTAATTGGAATAATTTTCTTCTAAATTTCTGCTCCTGTGTGGCGTGAATCTAAATGGGGAGAAAGGCGAGAAATGGTTGGAGGATTTTCGAAAAAGCAAAGGTCGTTTTCAGAGCCGGAGGCAAACAAAATCCTGGTAGCGCTAATGGAATGCAAAACCCGGCTAAATAAAGAGAACATGTGTGAGACAGACGCGCTCGGAAAGGTGGGAGAGAAAGACGAATGTTTCACCTACACTGCAGCCGAAATGCTTTCCTCAGGTGTTAACTTTAAGTGCGCCGTCAGTTTAAAAATATTTTGAAGAAGCACCTAAAGATATTTTCATGTGTTATTATGGGAATGGGGAAAAAAAAACACAAGTGCGAGAATGAACCCAGCAGAGAGAGATATGAGTTTTCAGCCACTGTCTTTTTTTCTTTGTTGTATCCTTTCAGTCTTGTGCGAGTGAAATACCATCACACGAAAGAAAAGGAAATATGTTTATTCAGGGTAAAAGTCTCTACAATATGCTGCTGTTTGGGAAGTGAAACCTGACATTTTTAAATCATAATGATATGTGTTCATTCACCTACTGTTTTTTTTTTTTTTGTATACATTTCTTTGAAAATGTAGGTGGTTTTACAGGCAGATATTTTCTCACATTTTAGCATTTTTACATTTCTGCTGGTATTCATATACAGCATATACAGGGATATCTACTCCCATGGCATACATCTGAACAGAACCGCTCTTGCTTCTGTCATTGTTTCCTATATTTCCAATCTTGACACAGCTGAGATTACACTAATCTCCAGCTATTCTGTTCTTGGGTCCTACTTGATTGGTTTTGAATGATTCACAGTTCAAAAACATTTATCCTGTACTGGGCCTCACTGCAGTCCCTCAGTTCATAAATAAGGGTAGCTCCTTTCCCTTTAAGGCTAGCCTCCATTTATACCAAGCCTCTTGTGATTGGCTATGCCTTACAGAGTTTTAAAAAGCAGGTTTGTGGGGCTTCTGTCAGTTAAGAACAAGAAACTGAGGCTATAATTAACACAAGCTCATCAAAACTGGATGATTAAAGTTTATAAAAATGTTACCTAGTCTGATGAGTCTTGATTTCTGCTGCAAATTTCAGATAGTAGGGTCAGAATTTGTCATAAACAAAATGACTTATACCTAGGGATGGGTACCGGTATCGTTCTGACATAAACGGTAGTAACCAGACCGAAAAGCAGCGCACATTTCGGTGCTTTTTTTTTTTTCCCTGAGATGTCTGAAGAACTGCAGGCCTCACTTGTCTCAGTTAGGTCAGAGTTCATGATTCAACAGTAACAAAGAGACTGGGCAAAAATGGCATCCACTGAAAAGCTCCAAGGAAAAACCACTGCTGACCAAAAAGAACACAAAGGCTCATCTCGAAAATCATGTTGATGATCCTCAAGACTTTGTTGGAAGGCTTGATTCCTGTTACATCTGTAGTAAAACTAACTAACTAAACTAACTTACTTTCCGTAATTGATGGAAACATGAATTCTACTCTCTACCAGGAAATCCATGTCCAATTCATGCCTTGAAGCTGAAGAGCACTTGGGTTACACAGCAGGACAATAAACCAAACACACCATCAGTCGACCTCTGAATGGCTTAAAAAAAAACGAAAGTTCAGGAGTGGCCTAGTCAAAGTGTGGACTTAAATCTGTTTAAGATGCTTTGGTATGACCTTAAACAGCCTGTTCATGATGAAAAATCCTCCAATGTGTCTGAATTAAAGTAATTCTGCAGAGAAGAGTGGGCCAAAATTCCTCCACAGTGATGTGAAAGACTCACTGCCAGTTATCACAAATGCTTGATTACAGTTCTTGCTGCCAAGGGTGGCACAACCAGTTATTAGGTTTAGGGGGCAATTATTTTTTCCGCACAGGGCCAGGTAGGGTTGGATAGTTTTTCTCCCTTAATAAATGAAATCATCATTTAAAAACTGAATTTTGTGTTTACTCAGGTTGTTTTTGTGTAATATTAAAATTTGATCGATGATCTGAAACATGCAAATTTTCAAAAATAATCCCTGTAACTACGACTTTCATTTTTCACTTGCAGAAACACAAAGAAAAGAAGCGAGGTTTCTAATTCAATGTAAGCTATGCAAAATAAAAAGAGTTTTAAAATCTGCCCGACATCAAAGAGGTCAAATTCCAAGTAATGTCTCGCTTGTCGGTACAAATCACAGCACCTTTCTCCAAGTGCTGAAGCTTTAATCCTCTCCTCATCAAATTAAAAAGTGACGGTGTGAAAAACTAGAAAAGTTAAGTGAAAATGTGAAAATGAATTTATTTTTTTGAGGTACAGGGTCATAGCTGTAGCACCTAATCTGGGTTTCTGGCAGTCCAGCGAGAGCAGTAATCTGTCTCTAGAGAATTAACAACTAAGTGGGCACGACAAGGGTTCTTTTTTCTTAGATATCTTGAAATTACAGTTACTTTTCTTTTGTCATTTTAATGTGCAGGTGAACTGAGGTCCATTATTGGCTTTGTGCTGGGAGAACTATCGCATGATAAGAGGGAGGAAGCCACTTCTGACTCCTGTGGCCCTCAAATGACACAAAAATTACAGTCATTCAAACCAATGGAGCTAAAGCTGTAATTGTGAAAATGTCACACACAGATATGGGGCCATCTTGCTTTTCTCCTTCCCCTTCGTTGTTGTGTATTGGGAGGAATACCGGGACCACTTTACAAACATTACAGCTGTGGGCTGCAAGATAATTAAGGGGAAAAAAAACATGCTGATTACTGTAGAGAAAAGAAAAGGGAAGTTTTAAATGTTTTAAAGGGTTTTAAGGAGATTATGGAGTAAAGAAGAAAGCCATTTCTAATCTCTCGAACAGCCTGGCTGTAAATGCAAGCATCGATTTTTCAAGTGGCACTTCGAATTTAAAAGGCATGACAATGTCTCGCACCTCATTATATCACTGATTTACTCACTCCCTAAGTCAAACTATACTATCCACTTGCTGGGTCTCTTCTTGCCATTCTTCCTTGAAGATGAAACAGATGAGGTCAGAACCTTAACCAAGAGGGCCCCGAGTCCTCTGAGACAATCGTCTCTTGGTTTTCGAGTGCAAACCCAAGAGCATATATCTGCGTGCATATATCTGCATGACGTCAGTTCGTCCGCATTAAATATTTAAGGAAAACATTTCAGTTTTATTGTTTGTCTTTTCCCCCAGCAGATTGTGACTTCTCTGAGTCCTTCCAATGAGGAAGTCCTGGTAGATAACAGTAACCCTCAATGCCAGTCAATACCAGCTGATACCACTCCTATGAATAAACTAGGAGGAGACTGGCCAGACTGCTTTGAGCTGATAGGAAGGAAACAATAACCACTTGTTGCAACCAAGGTATGCAGAAGAGCATCTCTGAACACGTTGAAGCAGAAGCAGCAGAAGACCACACCGGGTGACACTCCTGTCAGCTAAGTGCATACAGAAATAACAATCTTCTTTAGACTCTCAGGAGCTTTATTTAGCTGCTTGAATATCCGTAGGCTCCTCTTTATAAAGGTTTGCTTGACTTTGCAGAGACGGAAGCAGCACTCACCCCTTCAGGATAAAAATTAATTCCACTCCAGAGGAATCTATAGACTGAATGTTGATGGATTTTATAATAATACAACATTATCCCTGAAACAGCTGCTGTTTAGAAAAAAAAAAAGGATGAATGATGACCGGTGCATTTAATAGAGTCCTGCCCTTTTTGTAACAACCCAGAGCTGAAAAGCAGCTTTTACCATTTTCAGATAGCCTATTGTAAAAACAAATGCAACTGAAGTACTGTTTTTTACATGATGGCTTATGTAAAGCTGAGCCACACATCACTATAAATAAACCGCATGCATACATAACCACAATGGTGGCATTTATCTGTGGGTGGGAAATCTCATCTTTACCAACTTTTTCCACATTTCTAGAAGTGGAGTGCAACTGGAAGGCAATTCTGCATAACAAAGATCAATATTATGGACATTTCAGTTTACTGCTTTAAACTTTTCACCTTCGTATCAGGCGCAGACCGACTTCAATTGCTCTTTAGCTTTTGCTCCACGGCCTCAGCAGACACAGTCTGGCAGTGGCCTTTACAGCAAAGCCAGCGAGTGATCATAAACGATCAAACCGAGTCAATAAAACGAGATGGTTAATGTAACATTAAATGACTTTAAGCAAAGTTTAACTTTGCTAAAATTTTAAATCATCCCTAGAATAAACATACCTATTATCTCCACAGAGAAATGTTCTCCACGCTGACTTGTAATTACACTAAATAATTGCTCTTAATGAAAAAACTAATAACTTTCCTATTTTAAGATCTCCGAATTCACATCCAAAATCAAAACGTCATCCCAATTTTCACCTCCGACGGCTTTATAATAGCACTTGCTTTCCACTGAGTAACTCTTTTGCCCCAGAGCAGCCGACATTGTTGTGAAACCCTACGGACGAGGCTGAGGGAGGAAGGCAGGGGCAGAAAGGAGCGCTCATAAACAACTTATTTCAGATTTCAACAACAGCAGCGGCATGTGATTTCATCTTTTTTTTTCCTCCACACTTATCTGAACCAAATGTTTTTCTCGGCTGAGGCATCCAGGCATAAAGTACCTGCTGTAAAGGTTAACAGGAACAAAGCCCTTTTTCCTCACCCGCCTGCTCCTGCCTCTCCCTTCATTTCTGCCAGAAAAACAGGAAACCTGTTCAAACGAATCCCACATTTGAGAGTCCCTGACGCACGCAGGCAAATCAATGCACACACACACACACACACTGAACGCCCATTTGTGATTTCCATTCGGGTTCTGCGGGTCGACCTACCGTCGTGTCCTTCTTGTCGTTCCAGCGTGTGATGAAGCTATTCTCTCTCTCCATCTGTTGCACCTGGTCTTCGCTGACCTGTTGGAAACATCACAAAACACACACACACACACACACACACGTCAATTCAGACTGAGCCAGAGAAAAGTTTCTAATCAGGTAAACCACACTTGAGAAACATCACCTTGCTTGATAGAATCCTGCAGCTATTCTTGATGGCCATATTAATTTCAGCGCTTAAATGCGATACGTGGAAGAGCAGATTAAACCTGAAAAAGAGTGAGCTGCTCAGCTAACACTTCTATAACCTCATTTTGAAAGAGAAAGCTGGCTGCGATGAGTGCTCGACACGGAATACTCTCTTCTTTCATAAAGCTCTGGGAAATGGGAAATGACTTTATTTTTTCCAATCCAACTTTTTTTTTTAAACATCATTATCATTTTCAGAGAACAATTTCCTTTGTTGGAGTTATACGGGTGGCAGGGAAGATTGGGGTTGAAAAAAACCCCCAAAAATCCAAACAAACTCGGAAACTCATCGTGTGTGTGTGTGTGTGTGTTTAGGCCTGATAATGGGCCCCGTTGACGGAAGCAACCACAGAACTGGTGCTTTAATTGGCGAAGCGTCCCACTCGTTTTATGGTCACACTGAGCGTATTCGGCGCTATTGGGCTCATGATTGGTTGGGCTTAATGGCTATTTGTCATGCGAATGATGGCGTCCCGAACCGATTTGGAGTGAATGAACCTCCTTTAACGTTAGAAAAAGAGGGATCCGGGCGTTCCGATGGGAATTAACAGTCAGTCGGTGCTGCGTATCCCATAAGCCAGGCAGCTCTCCGAGGGTAACATTGATCCAGAGCTCCCCCCTCTTTCCCATCCACACATCAGCAAAGTCAAGCCTGTTGTGGAGATTTGGCAACAACACTTCAGCTCCCCAGATGGTTGTAAGTAAGAGAGTGTAAATAAAGTCATGCCTGCAGCTTGGTTTAGATATGCAATATGGTAATATCCGGATACTTTTTGTTTTTTTTACTCAGCCATTGATTGTCTACACATTCACTACAGCTTGTATCCCGTGTTACAGGATGAATGATAAACACGTCCGACACTGACGGTGTTAAACATGACAGCGTTCACAGGACAAGATCGAGATTTTTCCGACTCTTCAACAATTCAAGTGAAGGCCAGATTTTTATCCTTAAAAACACAGAAAACACCACGCCGTCTTCAGTGTGTGGAGGATTCCCATGATATAGGAATATCATGGGAATGCACCCAGTTGGCAACCAGTTGAGTGAAGTGTCTTATTGCAAAGGGAGGCGCCACACATGAGTTGAACTCAAGTGTGACTCTAATTAATTGCATTATGTTGTCAATCTGTCTGCATTTATAAATTAGATGATAATTACTTGCAAAACGTTGTCCAATCTGTCTGAGAGTGATTGCTGTCTGTCCGAGTTGGACAACGGTTACCTGGACCAGGTTGCCTCTCACTAGGCAACCTGGGTGATTACCATCCAATCAAAAGCGGTCGCCAGTGTGTCATGGTAACTAGTGTGTGAAGAAATTCAATGCAATCACATGAAAACCACTGATATTTCCTCGTCGTAAGGAGGTTGCGGTCCAGTTTTAACTTGAGTGACTGATTCAAGTAAGATGCGTTATATGAAATGTAGGCTCCCGTGGGTTTGAAGCCCAGCTCAAAGCAAAGCAGGTCTAAAAAGTGAAGATGTCTTTGCTTCTTCCACAGTAACTATCAGTTCAAAGTCCTCTGCAATGTTTAAAAGTACAATGACAAATTCTCTATATATTAAACCACAAATAGAAAGCTACTTTATGTCAAATATTACCAGTGTTTGACTATTATTAATGTTCGTGGGTACCTTGTTGTTCACTTCAGGTATAAGAGGATCGTATAGAGCCGTCTGCATTTCTTTATATTGTTTATCAAACAAAAGTCAAGATTATAATCACGTGAGCCAGGCATGAGGAACAGCAGATAAACAGCACATTAACTTTAATCACAGTTAAAAGTAGTTTAACCCAACAAAAGAAAACAAGAAACGAAGTGAAAAAAATGGCGGTTCAGTCCTAAAGATAGCTTCAGATATATCAGTGATTTCTTTCTTTTATTAATATAATCTGTGTTTTCTGGAGATCTGTGCTGCCTGTCTGTGCAGCGTACATTCGGCAATAACACAACGCGGCAATAACCTGAGTTGAATATTACTGAATGTACCAACCGTCTTGTTTTTGTTTTTTGGTTGTTCTCTTTTTTTTTTTTTTTTACAACTTATGCAATGTGTGTTTATGCAATAAAAAACTGGATGTTATCTAAGGTACGGGAGGAAGATCCATGTCAAGCAGCTGAGCTCAGTTCAATCAGTTTTTCGTGCTTATCAACTCAAAAGAAAAAAAACCACAAGAACATTTCAGACTCACACTGAAGAGCGTAATGTAGTTGCTGATTAGGTCGTGGACCACACTAATTTCCTGTGTGGTTTGTCCTCGAGTCTGGAACAGGCAGGAGGAGAAAACGGAGGCCAGTTTTTCACTTGGCATGCGGTTCAGGTGGGAGCATTGCTGGATCCTGAATAACAGAGAGAAACATGCTTAGAAAAACCCTTAATGTACCCACAGGTCGACACGAGTGGCTCATATCTTTTGCTGAATCGCTCTCGTGGCCTCTAAAGCCCACTCATGCTGCCTGCTGTGGCACGAGCACACAGAGAACTGAATGAAACATCAGGCCTCGCTCCAAATTAAGCATCAAGTCAATTAAGTCTGCTCTAAACAATCTATATCAAAAGGAGCAAAATCTATCCACTGCAGGTTTCCAAGGGGAATCGAGTGAATGATACACGAAGACAGCAGCGTGTTTGTATTTAAAAAACAACACAAGAGGCGGAAAAAGGGATTTTTGTAGCTGCAGCACGGCATCAAAGTTGTGCAAGCTTTTTCTTTGGCTCTGTATCTTCTGTTGTTTGTCTCTGCATTTCCACTCCAGGTAAAACAAACAGTAAATCGGTAGTTTCAGTCCACAACACACGAGCGGCCTGTAATTTATTACTAGAAATCTCCACAGTTCAAATTATCCAGAGGCGAAGAAGTAGAGAATTCAGCGCCGTAACCGACTGAGGGAAAAATATACGATTTTCATGAAAAGAAACAAAAAGCAGCGCACAGCCAGAAATGGCACCACTCGTTTTGTAGACCTCAGCTATGTGTTTGCTAATTGCCTGAGTCTTTAATAATGAGCCACACAATCTGTCTCAGTTGAAAAATGCCAGCGCTCGCTAGAAACAATATGGAATTGATTCATCGCTTTCAACCGAAGGACACTGTTACTTCAGTGACTCACAAAAACAATCTTTTCCTGATCAGCTTGTTTTGTTTTTCCCCCACAACAACTTTTCAGTGTATTCACTGTTCAGCAAACAGACTTAATTTGAAAGAATATTTAACAGTATTGGTCAGATGGAGAAAAAAAAAAAAAGCAAACAAAAAACCGAGGGTCATTAGGAGAACAGAGGAAACAATGCTGCTAATCAGCAGGTGACAAGCAGCAACCAGAGGGCCGCTCGGGCCTCATGACCTTTGAACCGCTATGCTCGTTTTGTCTGTGACGCAGAGCGGGCTCTGGAGAGCCACACTTGTTTCATCGGCAACAAGGTCAGATAAGAACATCAGGACAACTTACGAATGCATAGTAGCTATCAAAGAATGGGTTTTTAATCCCAATTAGTGCCAACAAGTTGCTGCAAAAGTGGCCGAACTAATTAGGGCTGTTTAGAACTTTGCTGCAATAACTAAGAGAAAAACTTGTGCGTCACGAAGATGCTGGGTCACGCAGATGTGACCCTGGTTCTCCTGTGACTTTACACTGCGTGAAGATGTTTCCGTGTCATATCCATCTGCTAGCAGACAAACGAAAGATGCCTAACAGCTGCATTGTGGTTGGATATGCTGCCGGGAGCAGGAGACAGAAGCTGTTAACAGTGATAAAAAGTGAAAAAATGGATGGCGAAACTTTAGTTGTCTGGCACTCAACTTTGCCTGTGTGTGCCGTGGGCATTTTTTGTTACTGACAACTCAAGGATCCAAATGTCATGTTTGTCTAAGTTCGGGACATTGTGTTCGGACTCCCTGGGCCCAGAAAATATCATCCTGACTGTTAACTAGTTATGATATGTAAGCATGTTGCAAACCCAGTGCACTCTACAACAATCACACACAATCACAATAATTAAATTCAGTCATAGCGCTGAAACACAGAGTGCCAACTCTTTAATGAGCACATTGCAGTGTGTATATAAAAATAATAAAAACCAGCTTTGTTTAATAATTTTATTCCTAGCAGTTACTATATCTGTGTAGGCTGAAGCTACAGCATTTGGACTGCACTTTGCAAAATATGTAAAATACATATAATCCAGAAAGCTATGAGTAATGTTTTTATGCTAAATCTCAGATCTGACTAGCTACATTAGCTTTGCTAACAAATAGCTTGCTTTAGCTTTTAGCTGCTAACTAGCCATGTGGTGCTAAAATAATGCTCTGAAACAGCTAGATGTGCTACTTTTAAACGGCTAAAGCTATGTTCTTAGCATTCAGCACTGTTGGATAGACTGTTTTCCCTTCCACTGAACATAATTGTCAGAGTATGAAGGTTTGCTCCAATACAAAAATTTAAATAAAGTTATATTATAGCAGAAAAAATATATACATCTCTTTAATGTCTATGCACAGGTAGGATACATTTAGTTAGCTAATACAGCTAATTAGCATATGAGCATAGCTGTTTTGCATGTATAAAAACAGCTACAACAAACCATAGAGAAACAAAGAATCTAGCAAATGTTATGATTTACAACAGGTGTATCTGGTAGGCTGATATCCTTCCACTTATTTATGGTTATTAAAAAATAGTCCCTGGTCTCTCCCTCTCTGTGCGTCTGTGTTTCACCCACTCTGTCTGCACCGTGTAGGTGCAGCAGTTTCCACTGCTCCATCTGTGGCACATAATTAGTGTGGATACCGCGCGTACATAAATAGAAGATGCATTTTAGAGTACAGGGTTAGTTCTTCAGTGGTTAGAAACCAGCTCTATCATCTTATTTACTGCGTTGTGTTATGTTTATTAATGCAATGTTGTTGTCGTCTTTGCGCCTCGGGTTTCGAGTTTTAAAAAACCCTTAAAGTTTTCCTCCCAGAATGTAAAAGCTGACCTTTGCAATAAAACAGCTTCACTAACACAAACGCTAAACATGTCATAGATCGATGCCTGTGATCTTGTGTGTTTTTACCTGTAAAGATGCTGCAGCAGGGCTTGGAGGGTTGACCTGTTTATCTTTGGCAAGCTCTCTATGAACGTGGAGTACTTCTTCACTCTCTGCTTCTCGTTCTTCTCATCTACCAAACCAAACAGAGAAGAAATATAATAAAATGAATACACACACACACACGCACTGAAACTTATGTTCAAACACATGCCACAAAAGGCTTTTTACAGTACGTTTAAAATGACTCTGCAAGTTCACACAGTTTAGCATGGTGGACTTGTGTATTTCTCTCTTTCCCACAAGTCTGCAGACTTTATAGTGGTTTACATCCCACATGCCAGAAGGCTCACACACCCAGAGCTGACACCCAGTATGGATAGAGCTCCTTGGTCAGCAGTGCATCCTCTGCCTGAGACAAGAAGCTCTTCAGCGTGTCAGTCACATCCTGAAGTTGGTGCTCCTTCTCCCTCAGCTTCACATTACGGGCATCGTGGGTGAACTCCTCCAGGAGGTGAGACACTCGACCAGGATTCCCAGGCCTCTGGTAGACTCCCTCCTGGCACAAACCTGGGTCAGAAGACAGCTGATTAACAAGAAATCGCCAGGCTCCTTCTGCATATGTTCCGTCCAAATGACAAATAGTTCTGACGTGTAGTGTCTCCAAGAGAAAATGACAGCATGTAGATTTCTATATGACTGAATGCATTTATAGAAAAGTAAGCAGCCTCATGGACAGTTTGACTTGTGGGATTTAACAACGTTGCATAAGCATATTTGAATCTAAATTGCAGGTGGAATAAAATTGTCAGTGCGAGGTATATTAACCTTCTGTGCCATTTCACAGTCTCACTCAGAGTTAACTTTTATTCCAATCCCTCATTATACAGCATACTACTTATCGTGACACTGTAAAAGTCCACAGTTACCATACATTAACCAAGCCAGGACTCTGTATGATGCAGTTTCTAACTTTGTATGGAGCGTTCCTCAGACTAACAGCAGAGTGCAGTTGTGCTACATTTATTTTCCACATTTCTAAAAATGTTTTTTTTTAAAGGAAAGAGATAGGATAATGGCAGCGCATTGCCAGACAACATTAGAAAGCATGAAATTCTCATCGCAACACAGTGCACTGGATGAATCAGCTCCTCAAGGGGAAATCATAATAATAGTAATGCAGAACTTTGTTTTTTTTAATTTGAAAAAAGAAACTATTTTAGCTGAGAGATACAATGTGGCTCACCATACTGAGTGACAAAAGCAATGCAGCTGTCGACTATAATAGGAACACCATTTTTAGTCAGCTGTTGGTCACCGAGGGCATTGCCGTCTGTGCCAGCAGCCAGTTTGATAGCAGAGTGCCACACGGTGAAGTCCATCTTGTTGAAGCCATGAATGTAAACTGTTCTATTTATATATATATGAGAGAAAAGAGAGACAGAAACACAGTAATTACTGGTGAAGAATGCCATCCTGCGATTTGCCCGTACAACACGGCGCTTCCTGTTCGATGACCTTAAGTTCATATATTTAGAAACGCGCTGCTAAGTCATTAAATTAACAACCGACATGATTAAAGGAATCCAAAGAGCTTCTACAGAACACACGTCTATAAACAACTGCTGGTTTCCCAGTAGGTTTGATTTTTTTTTAAAAAGAAAGAAAGAAAAAAAGCCATACAAACAAACAGCAATTAAAGACACAAAGTTTTGTTGCACGACGCTAAAAGCGAGACTAAAATGGTTGGCTTGTGTGAGGGCTGCGATGCTACGTGCCATCTCACACCACCTCTCTAACTGAGGCGAGGTTTTAATTACCTTGGATGGTTACAGTAGGTAAGGTGCATTTGGACTAACAAGACAAAAGGCTGACTCGAAGCTAACAGGACCGCATAAAGCACATTGTTGCTGTATTGCTAATACAGTTCCAATTAGCGCACGCTTTTTTCCTCTCCCTCTCCCCCCCTTAGAGACATACCTTCCACACTCCACCATCAGCAGGACTTGGATCTTGTCCTCACCCTCAGTATGTGTGGAGACAGCTGGAGGGTTTAAAAAAAAGCCAACAAGGTTTAGAAAATGCAGGCATACATTCAAATGAGCAACATCTTTAGAATTATTTGATCTCGCTCCAAAGCCTGAGAAAACTTTTGCCATGGAACTTGAGAGGTGATGCATTCATTCATCAGCTCTTAAGTATACATTTGCTATTTAAATCAGTTAAATAACACCCTGCTAAAATATGTCTAGACATATCTGACTGGGCTTTTCAAAGGTGTAGGTATACACTGGGAAAATGAGATAAGTGAGAAAACAGTGCAGTGATGGAAAATGCCAAATGCATTGGAGTTAATAGCGTTTCCTTGTTGTAATGGGAAACATGATTTCAGGCTGTGTGCGAGCGTCTGACGGCCGAGTTAAACAAGCGAGGGAAGTGGGGCGTAAACACTGGTTTCATTTGTCATCAAGGTTTACATAAATTTGGTTGAAATGCAACTAAACAAGATTGCACTGTGCGCAGTATTTAAGACATCAAATAAAAGAAAGAAAGGAAAGGAAAACAGATACAAGGTTACTGGCATTCCTCTTTTGCAGAATCAATCTTTTGAAATCGGAATAAGAGTGTAAGATCCAGAGAAACTGGGCTCAGGGACTCAAGCGCTCTGCCATAATCTCTTCTGGGGCTTCAAACAGCTGCTTGGATCATGGCAACAATCACACGCAGCAGAGAAAGTACAAAAAAAAGATATGAGGCTCTGCACAAATCTCCTAGCAACAACATCTGGCACTTTCATCACACTCAAGCACTGGTTGTGATCACATAATAGACAGAAAGATACAAAATCGAAAAAAGAAGCAGGACTTCACCTTAATGAACTGTTGAATTTTGGAGATTGGTCCGTACCTCAGTCGGCACACTTGCTATGCAATTACACGCTTTGTCACAGAAGATTAAAAATTTTGGGAAATGAGCTTTGTCGCTTTGTTTCTCCTCACAGAGATAAATCCTTTGTAGAAATCTAACAAGTAACAGTAAAAATAGCAGCGCTGGCCCCAAACAGCCAATCGGATGTTCGACATTTTGTGTATAGTTGAATTCCACAGTTTCTATAGCGTGGTGGTGGGCGTATCTACTCATTACTAAAGTACAGATGGATATTAGAGTGTACTTGGTTTCTT
>VUQG01002305.1:0-13239 GCA_015106755.1 Etia nguti
TCTATCTAACATTCACTTGCATTCACACTCCGATGGATGCATCGGAGGGCAACATGGGGTTAGTATCTTGCCCAAGGATATTTGGCATGTAGACTGGAGGAGCCTGGGATCGAACCACCAACCTTCGGGTGAGTAGGTGACCCGCCTACCACCTGAGCTACAGCCACCCAGTAACTGTTCTCTTTTCAACTTACTTCCTCTTTCATTAGTGTTTCTCTTACTTTTTGCAGTTTTCCTCAGCATCTATAATAGTGCCACTTCTTTTAAAACATATTATTATTCAAGTGTGTGACAGGTTCTGTTAAAACAAAAATCAATCCTCAAGTGTGGTGAATACATTTCCTTGGAAATGCAAATGCCTCAAAAAACTTTTACCCCACCGGTTAAGATCTGTTAAGACACAGGAAAACTGAAATTAGCTTCAAAGTAACACAGAAAAAAAATTTTCATTGCATTTTTTTATCAGGTTGTTGTAATTTTCAGCCAGAATAATCCAATCGACAGCTCTGCCAGAGAGAATAATGTCTCAACTAAGTAGAATGCACAATTAAAGTCCAAACCACAAATAGAGAAGGTGAAAATGTGGTCCGGCATTTTGAAAAATTCTTGTTGTCTTAATTCTGCTTTTTGTTTGAGATGATGTTTTTTTTAAGTCACGACTGTTATTTGGCTGGGAAAGGGCTAAAAATGAACACAGGTACCTAAATCAAGGCTCAAATACTCATACATTGCATCGGTTAAGCATGAGGAAAACATTAATGTTGAAACATCCCCCCTCATCGTGTCCTTGTCTCTCTCTTGCTGTTTTTCAGTTGTCTTGGTAGTGGTTTTTGGAATCTGCTGGGCTCCATTTCACACTGACCGGCTAATGTGGAGTTTCATCAGTGACTGGACTGACACCCACTTGGAAATCTTCCAGTATGTGCACATCACCTCCGGAGTGTTTTTCTACCTCAGCTCAGCAGTCAACCCGATCTTGTATAACCTCATGTCAACACGCTTTAGAGAAATGTTCAAGGAGGTCATGTGCCATCGGCCACATCCCATCACTCCCAGAAAACATTCGCTCAGTGTCACCCGGGTGACGCTTCGCAGTACCCTGAGTGACACGCCACTCAGCAACGGAGCTGCTGTTGTTGAGGCAGAAGACGAAGAAGTGAGAATGAAATATGAGACCAGTTTTTCTTGTTAAAAACAAACAAACACATTTTATGTTATGTTATGGGGGACACATGGTGTTAAGAGAGACTTGCTTGTTCTGAGCCAGTGCATCCATCAGCTGTCATCAACATCCAGTCTGCACAGATGCATCAGCAGAATATCTAAAATAGTCTTAAGTGGAAGAGTTGCAGAAAAAATGTGCACTCCTCTGCTGAAGCTGTCAGACCGCTGTCTGTTTTGAAAACTTAACCCATAACTCAGCAAATCACACACCCCACATGAACACTAAACTTTTTTTAAGAGGGGAGGCTTATGCCAATCAAGCTATAAAATATGTTCCATGAATGTACACTAGAATGTCAGCTTGAGTTTCCTGAAGCCCCATCTGTGTATAAAGTGCTCAATACAGGTCACTACTATACATTGCAGGCTCAGGTTGCTTAGGTAAAATTTTATATATTTACAGTTCCTTCCGCTGTTGCATTACTCGATAAAGGTAATGTACTACAAATTATTCATTACTTTTCTTTCAATTTATGCGGTACATTGCTGTGGTTACATGAATTTGTTGTTACTCCAAAAAGCACATTGTTACATAATTACCAGTTCACAATATAAACCTCCCATTCTACATGTGAATATTCTAGGAACCACGAGTAAGCCTGCAGTCTGTCAGTGAAGTGCTCTGTTTGGATGATATGGTACTGTGAGGACTTTAAGATCAGATGGGGCCTGACTATTTAAGATCTTGCAAGTCAGGAGGAGGATTTTAAATTAGATTCTGGATTTAACAGGGAGCCAATGAAGAGAAGCCATTACAGTAGATATATGCGCTCCTTCTAGTCCCTGTCAGTACTCTCGCTGCAGCATTTTAGAATGAAGGATAGCCGGTTAAAACATACTTGTAAATGATGACATCGGTGTACTTCTGAGAACCTGCATTCTCAACTTGCACTACAACAGAGAAGCGTGGATCTCAACTAGTCCTGAAATCTACAGGTTTCTTTATATAACAGAAGGTGGCCACTGAAAAACAGTTTATTTAAACAGGGCCTTAAAAATAACTCCCCAAATATCTGCCAATAGACATTACCAAGCTGGCTGCCAAGTGGCCAGACTTGTTTCTAGGTGAACCAATAAATGTGAAAGTCAGAACGAAGCCATATTTTTGTGTATAGTAGAAAATGCTTTAAATGATGATATTATTGATGAGTAATCTAGACATACAGTATGCAGACAAAATAATAAAATGGCCAGTGTGTTGAATTTATTTGTTTTTGTTAAAATACTATGAATACTATTTTGAATGTAAAATATTAATGTGTTTTGACGTAAGAGGAAAACTACACTGTATGTATATCAAATTATTGGTTCTTTCTATAATCACAAGCTACCTTGATGAGCATTTGAAAAATGTGTATGTGTACTGCTTATACTGGTGTTTTTATGCTTTGTGTACTCCTTAGAGAGGTAATATAAATGTTCTTTACTTGCTGTTGCCGTTCAAAGTCTCAAAAATGTAACGTAAGGTTTACACTCAAACCTTTTGAGTGGATTTTTTTGGAGTATTATGTTGAAAAAAAAATGCATTCAATCTTGGCTGTAAATGTGTTAAAAAATACACATTCGAAACCATTTTTAAATGGAGTCTAGAATTTGTTCATTTAGTTTTGTATCACAAATGAATGACTTTCACAGTGATTAGCCTCACTTTGAAATGATAGGAATGGCAAAGCTTGACTTTATGGCTTAATTGATCAAGCATGTAGTGAAAATTCACCTAAGGTCACACTTTCACACTCTCCTGTCGTTCCTGTTATTATCAAAGAGACTTCATACCAATAGTGACTAGGTGAGTGATAATGCATTACAACAATTCCCGTTACTATCCTTATTTCATCCTCACCACCCCTGAAAAAGACCAAAAAAAACAAATCTCCTCACTTTAACTTCATTTCCTGCGGTCGCCTGTGTGTAACAAAAACAAGGAAAAGAAGAGACTACTTGTTGAGGTCAAGAAACACATCACAAGTTATATGATCCACATTCTCACTGTTACAAAGACAACAGCTAAAACAATCTTACCTGCAGAGGTGCAGATGAAGGGGTCGACATTCATACATGATTTTCAAGTCAGCGTGTCCTGGCATGTGTCACATGGTACTCATGGTACTCTCAATGAAAACTGGCCTCATGTAGATTAATCAGCCACTTACAATTTTAGTCTCCCCCAAAAAACAGTCTGGAGTACTTTGTTTCTGTGTCAGAACAACATATCAACAAAGCACCTACAGAGCTACATTTCAGATTTTTCAAAGGTCTACATTAGAAGATAACTCAGAAAAGCTGCAGTCCAGATTTCAGCTTGTTAACATCACAGTTTTTCCACAGAGGACCCTTTTAGCAAGTGCTGCAGGCTCCTGGGATGCTGAGTGTAGCGCTGCTTTGCAAAACACCACATGTCTAGCTGACGGCAGTGTGGGGTAGCAAGTAGAAAATAATAGAGTAAGTGCATTGACATTTTGGCAGGCTGTGCTTTTGCTTTTACTAGTTTAAGTTGAGGCAAATTTTTAGAATGAAACCTCGGACAAGTCAAAAGCTCAGCAGGAGTGAGAAATGCAGCTGATAGTCACAGATGGCGTGAGCAATACAGCGGTTTGTTTTTCTTTTTAGTTTACAGCCTGCTGTGGCACAACAGGAAAAGTAATGAAAGTTTAAAAAAATCGTAAGGGTAAAATCAATTAAAATAAACGGATTCGACACTTTTCATGACAGCACTAAACCAGTGGGGACGAACAACAGCAGGAAACAAATTTCACAGCCCGCCTCCTAAAATTAGATCCTTCCGTTTCCATCTATTCATCGTAGCTCGACGGGGAAACTGTGAAGGGGAACGCTTCTAGGAAATCTTATCTCAAAAAGGAACATTTAGAACATTTAGAAAAATGGAAAATATAAGTTTCAGTTAAACTTTTTACCACACATTGCACATGAGTTTCCTCCTGCCTTCCTTCTCTCTCCCCAACCAGTCGCAGCAGATGGCCCCGCCCCTCCCTGAGCCTGGTTCTGCCTGAGGTTTCTTACTGTTAAAAGGGAGTTTTTCCTTCCCACTGTCGCCAAAGTGCTTGCTCATAGGGGGTCATATGATTGTTGGGTTTTTCTCTGTATGTATTATTATAGGGTCTACCTTACAATATAAAGCGCCTTGAGGCAACTGTTGTTGTGATTTGGCACTTTATAAATAAAATTGAATTGAATTGAATGAGGACTGTGGATCAGGGGAAGCACATCAGAACGAGAGCATCTAATGACTTCAAATGTGTTCACTAAAAACTCAAGGGATGCAGATTTGTTCACAGTATGTGTCATCACCTCTCAAATGGTCTTCTGTTTAAACCTGGATTTTTAGTGACATCCCAAAACACTGGCATTTTAATTCCTGCCGGCCTGTTATTTTGCTAAAATAACTGGATGACACCACAAAATAATTTTAAACATCTCTATCTGACTTTGTTTAGCAAGCTATTTGTGCTCAGGGCCAAAAGTCCACTGAAGGAAATTCACACAAGTGATGTGTATTTACAGGTATTAACCATGTGTGCCTCTTCCTTAAAATTGAAAAGGCATTGGTAATGGATTTTCAAGGCATTTCAAAATAATCAAATCTCTCAGGGCCGGAGGCAGAATAGTTTTAGCTGTTGTTAAAACAATATCTGGTTTTCAGGCAGAACGTTCCTCCTGAGGGATCTGCTGGATCAGCATAATCATTACCAACAGGTACCATCAGTCACATGACGCTCTGGAACATTTGCAATTTTCACATGTACCTACTTGACATATCTGTTGACACAGTGTATTATGAGTTGAAAAAGGTAAATTCTTTACATAATACACATGTAATTTGTGGGGGAGGCTTTTTTGCAAATGTAACACTGTATGCGAGGTCAGGCCACTTTTTGAAGTAAACATTGTCCGATAGGACAGAGAGAGCAAAAGAGAGAGCGTGTGAGAGTGGGAAGGGTTTTTTTCACCTGTGACTCTACTAAGACACCATAAATAAACATAATCATGTATATTTATGTTAGAACAGCATAGGTCTTCATTACTGAGACGTGTAAGTATTGTAGATATACAATATGCACAGTTTCCCGACATATCGACATATAGTGTTTGATCAAATTTAATATGAGAACATTTATGAACGTTTCCACATTCATGGATAAATCATATCATGAGAAATAGAAATCTTGCAACTTATACAGTGCATACAAAACAAATATTTACTACTGATGGCAATTCATAATTCAAGGGTTTTTTTAATCCTTTCATATTTGAATTGTAATAATTATATATAAAATGAGTTTATATTTAAATCAGTGTAGGACCTGGGGAGGTCTTCTGATCTAATTTAAGATGATGACTAAGTCTAACTTACTGCCCCATCCAGACAGCAGTGTGAAATAATGTCAGGGCTCCTGACAGTGATTATCCAGCCATGTAAGAGTAATACAATAACGTAGTGGTGAATGGCGTCCATTTGTTCGGACTTATCATGCCGGTCTCTGTCCAGATCCATGTGTGCAGCTGGACAGTGAGTCCTCGACACGGTTAAATAAAAGGGACTTGATGGCCTGTTATTTCCTCTTAATTAGCTTTGGGACATGCAGTAATTTAACAACTGTAGTGAAATATCTCCATACTTGAACAAACTTATCCTGCTCTAACCAAGAACTATGATGAGGCAAGAAAAACTTGGCCCCTTTGTTCTTGCTTTCCTGGTTGAGGTTTCTATTTGGGCCAGTGTAAAGGAAAGTAAAGAGTAATCAGGAGTCTGATCAGGTGACGTCATGTAGCCTTGTCACCTATCCTTGCTGTATATGGGACCCCAGGGTGAACATCAGGTGGAGGTGGGAAAAGGGAGCATTTTGGGAAACTGAGTGAGGTCCTACATCAAGAACTCAGACGATGCTAAAAATAATCAGCTGTGTTAATCAATTCAATTCAGTTCAAAGGTCCTGGGTTCAAATCCACTGGCTGGCTGGGGCTTTTCTAAGTGGAGTTTTTGTGTTCTCCCTGTGCCTGTGAATAACTGTCTGTCTCTCGCTGCGTGTAAGCCTTATGATAAACTGCTGGCCTGTCCAGCATGTATGCTTCCTCTTGCTCTGTGACAGCTGGGATAGACTCCAGCACCACTGCAACCCTGGCTTGTAGAAGCAGAAGGAAACAGATGGATGGCTAAATGAATAAAACTGTGTGGATCAGCGGTGGGGCATGCAATAAGGAAGCATTTATTACTGACACTATGGGAAAAGGAATTTCCCATTTAGAAGTTTCAGCACCTGGGTGCTTTGATTTGCATGTTCTCCCTCCCTGTCATTCCTCCCACAGTCCAAAAAGGTGCTTATGAAGTTAACTGGTCTAAACAGACAGTGGATTTGAATGTGAGTGTGTGGTTGTTGGTCCTGGTTGTACCTCAACTCTTGTCCTTTGACAGCTGGGATAGGCTTCAGCGTCCATGTGCCCTTGAACCTGAAGTGGTTAAGAAAATGGCTGGATGGACATTTTGGCTCTATCCTCTCATTTCTTCATTTTATCTGTGGAAATCATTAAAAAATAGTCATATTTTATTCTGTAAAGAGGTTCCACACAGGACTAATTTTGTCTTTTTAGTATCGTCTGGTCTTCAGGCAGAATGTAACAGATACACCTGATATGTTGTAAAAAAAAAACCAAAGATGTTTCATGATTCATGTGCTGGTTTGTATGAGCACAAACTGCACTTGGTTGATAAGTGTGTCACTCTTTGTGATTAGTTGGTGCACTCACCTGGTCACTTTACTTGATGCTGAGCATCATGGGAGAGAGGGCCAGCTCAGAAATGAAATTATATTTTTAATAACTGCAGCCTGTGTTTAGAATAAGACATTTTTATTTGTGTCCATTTCCTTCTTTTGCTATAAGACTTGCAAATACCACATGAAAAGGAACTGGAAGTGCAGCGTGATGATTTAGCAAAAAAAAATGAATGAGAAAAGTTGACAATGTCCAGTTGATTCTGCTGGTGCTAATGTCATGTTTCTGCTGTTTTGTCTCCTGCGGCTTATTGGCTTTTCATTTCTACTGACCAGCAGTCAGCCACATTACCTCTCTTCCTAATGCTCTGTTAGACCACAGGTATTATCGCCATCATCATTACCAGTGTTAGCTGCAGAGTACCCTGGAACAATTTCAATTTTCAAGTGCACCTTCTTCCCGGAGGGGTTCACTCACGCTGCCTATACTATTGTAAGTAATGTAACTTGTGGGAGATTCAGGGAATGGTTACCTCTAAAGGTAAACCTACTAACGTATATATATAAAAAAGCTATAGCTTCAATATGATCATTTACACTTAACAAATGCCTTAGAACAAACCTTCTGCCAAAGATCCAAATAGAGGAGCTAAAGTATTCCGTCTAATGGTGCTCATTGCTCTAACATAGTAATAAAATTGCAATACGATAATATAAAGTAGCAAAATGTTTGAAGTTCTTAGCCTAACTGCAGCAAGACTATTAAATATCACAGATAAGATGAATTTTACCTTGATGGGGTAATGTGTGCAAATCATTGTACCACCCACTTGAAGTAGTAATAATTTAACCACAGCAGGGGTAAAGCTGCAGTCCTGCCATGTTTAATGGCACCACAAAGACATTATCTTGACAAAATACACAGAATTCCTTCTAACTGTTGAATATTTGTTAACATGGGAGTGGATTTTAATCCCAGAAATGAGCCTGCAGAAAGATAATTATTCTAGAAGCCTGGACACGTGACCACATAATGAGCCTTCATATCAAAGGAAAACTTGCCTTTCACTGGAGTTTTTAATATACATTCTTCTCTCTCTATCTTGTAATATGTGCAAATACCATGTAGAGGGGGATAAACAGAGTTTGTACAGTTCTAATGATCCTGAAAGTCAATATTTAGTATGACCCCCCTTTCAGTCTTTTATATTGCTTGAACCCTCTTTGGCAAGCTTTCTTCAAAGCTCTTCTTTGGATGTTTCTGCCTTTTGTTCTACTTTCAGTCAAGAAGATCCCACAGTGCTTCAATAATCTTCAGGGCTAGCGTCTAGATTCACTAGTAAGACCTGTTGCCATGGATTTTCAGTCCAGTTTTTGTGTAATTTGACATACTTCAGCCTTTTCCCCCCTGTTCTCCTTTCCTTAAGTATGGCTTTGTGAAAACCACCACAAGCCTATAGCAGCATAACCACAGGATAATTTACAGTTGAGCACCTTAAGGTAACTGTTGTTGTAATTTGGCACTATATAAATAAAATTGAATTGGAAAAAAGATCCAGCCCTGACTATAACCTTTATCAAAAGTACACCTTCAAGCCTAATCTTAAAAGTACAGGGAGTGCCTGTCTCCAGAAGCCAGACAGGGAGTTGTTTAGACAGGAGTGGAGTCCAAACCACATGTAACCCTGCCCTACTGAGATAACTGGACATTATAAAGTCTGTAAGATATTATGAGGTCTTACATCCTTTGAAATATGAGACATGGGAAACCAGATTTAATATTCACTTCTGGATTTAACAGGGAGCCAGTAAAGAGAGAAACATGATCTCTCTTTCTGTTCCCCGTCAGTATTCTGAATCCCTGTGCTACCTTCCTCTAACTGTGGGGGTGGCTGTAGCTCAGGCGGTAGAGCAGGTCAGCTACTGATTGAAGGTTGGTGGTTCGATTCCTGGCTTCCCCAGTCTGCATGCCAAATATCCTTGGGCAAGATACTAACCCCAAATTGCTCTCCGATGCATCCATCGGAGTATGAATGTGTGTGAATGTATATTAGTTTGCACTTGAGTTTAGAAGTGCTTGTATGAGTGGGTGTGAATGGGTGAATGCACAAGTTGTGTAAAGCGCTTTGAGTGCTCAGAAGAGTAGAAAAGCGCTATATAAGAACCAGTCCATTTACCATAACTGCAACTCCTTTATAAAGTTACGAACAATTGAAGAGAGAAATGGTTATGTCCATGCAGTCAAGCAAAAATTAATAGGAGGCTGGGGCAGTGGATGACAAGCCAACAATACAAAGGAGGCATCTTTAACTTTTCTTTGCTCTTACTGTTACATAGCAACAGAACTAAAATGATTCATGTCCGAGTCTCACAATCACATCCTTTACTTCTAACTAAATACACTTTCTGGTTCTGCAGAAGCATAAGAAGATCTACTGACCGCACCAGGCCATCTCTGGAGATACTCGAGCAAAGGTTTTGTCTTTTTCCACGGCCCAGGGGAAAAAGAAGGGGACAGAGTGTTTGCAATCAGGGCTCAGAAGCGCTGTATCAACCTACAAATTAGGGAATTAGGATGGCAGAGTCAGTCACTTCATTTAGGTCATGTTTGAAAGCTTTTATGAAAAGCTTTCCACGATTTTGACTTTTTTTTTTTTAATTTGTCATTTTTGTTTCATTCTCCTGCACCTGTAAAGCACTTTGTAATGGAGACTGAAAAGTAATAAAGTGATTATCATTATTATTATTATTATTAATATTATTATTAGCTACACTTTATAGACTTCACATTTAAAATTTTGTTTAAATTGTATGACAAAGCGAAGAACCTGAAATTATTTCATAATGGGCTTGCAGCCATCACCTCCTTCCAACTGAAGTAATCACTTTTTGTTGTTCACTTGAATTATGTGTTGTTTACACGTCTTTAGACTGTTCATAGAAAAACAAGCAAAGCCATTCATCAAAATGCTATCAATTTTACATTTTCTATTAAAGCTGTCGCAATTTACAATGGAAATTAAAAAGTAAATTATATCATCAGTTTAAATTCTCTCATTTGCAGAATGAACAATGATGTTAATAAAGTTGTAAAGCTGACTAATGAACATCTGAAGATTTCATTTCTGATTACTAGATATGAGTGGAAGATTTATTTGTCTTTGCAATAAGCTCATGAGACACAGCGCATGGCTAAACCCTTAATCTTAAGCAGTGCACATGTATTTTTCTAATAAATATTTAATACTGATACTATTGCATATGCCTCCCGAAAAGAAATGGTGTATAGACGCAGGACATTTCCATGACACAAATATCCATCTTGGATGCTGCCTGTTTTATCTTCTTGCCCCCCGGCGAGGTGAGTAATGATGGCACTTCTCTGAAGGATGCAGCTTAAATCCCTTAAAGCTTGTAAAGACCTCAAATTATGCATTTTAGCAATGTCAGAATTTCACCTTCCCCCTCAATAAAAATGTCTGAAAATCACTAAAAATGAAATCTCAGCAGGACACGAGGTCAACTTGAATGAGCCTCTTAAAAATGCATCTTGAAGATCAAAAGAAACACTCTTATTCTATTATTCTATTACCCTTGCACAGTCCATTAAAGCACTACCTGTCTGCCAAAGAAGCCTGCTGCTCATTTTTCTTTAATGCTCATTTTTCATTGACTCTAAATTTGCATACTGCAGATTGAAAATGTCTTTAAACTAGGCTGGAGCCTACTTTAAGATGCCATATGCCATAAAGGCTGAGAGGCAGGACGAACCCTGCACAGAGTGCCAGTGTATCTGAGGATTAATGCCCCATTCATGCTTACAACCAAACTAGAACTACTGGTTAACCTAACACATCCACATGTCTTTGGGAGGAAGTCTGAGTACCCACAAAAGATCCTGCACAAGGAAAACTGCACCCAGACTCCACACAGACAGGCCAGTGCTTTTGAACCCAGAACTTTCCTGCTGTGAGGTGGCATTTCAAACCACTGTGCTGCCTCCTTCAGGAGTTTGAGCTGTGCTCATCCGCTCCAAGCTTCGACATGTTCTCCAGTGACAAGCGGCTATTTGATTTGTCGTTGCCTTTCTATCAGCTCAAAGCAATTAGTCCACTCTCCTCTGACCTCTGGCACCAACAAGTCATTTTCAGTCAGAGAACTGCTATTCACTGGACATTCTCCTTTGCAGTCTATTCTTTGTAAACCATAGTGATTGTTGTGTGTGGAAATCCCAGTGGATCAGCAGTTTCTGAAACACTCACACCAGTCTGTCTGGCACTAATAACAATTTCTTCCCCATTCTAATGCTCATTTTAACCTGCTGAGTCCATCAGCAGTTTGCCTTGACCATGTCTACATGCCTGAGTGCACTGAATTGCTGCCATGTGATTGGCTAAATTACATATTATCAGGCAGCTGAACAGATGTTCTTATAAAGCAATCTGAATTTGTGTAGCGAATGTAATGTATATCTAACATAGTCACTGAAATCCACACAAACTCAAATAAAATCTCATGTCATCATTGCTTAATTAGGCTTTTTTACTTAGTGTCACTGATATTATCCTGTAAAAGTCAGAAATCATGTCATTTGTTTGTTTGTTTTTTTCAACACATCAAAATGGCTGAAGACCTAATGCTGGGACAGATGTGGGCACTGGTTCTTATCACACACACAGGAGTAGACTGACATCAGGCATGTTCTCACCACTTGAAATCCTCTGATTTAGCCAAGGTGTGACACCTGGATAGAGCATGCAGGAGGCAGGACATCACACCTGCTAGCTTTCAATTTTCTGAATATATTATCTGCTATTCTTCCATATTGGCTCAGTCAAACATTAAACAGACTTTGTAGCGGTGAGCTAGTGCTGCAAAGACTGCTCAAAGATATTCATCGACACACGCAGCTCTGCCAGGTAATATCTAGAAAGGTTCACAGCTCCTGTGTATGTGTGAAAACGGCTAAAGACAGCCATCCCCAGGGGGAGAGGTGAAGACAAGGAAAACAAGCCCTGATGAATTCATCGCCACAACTCTCAACACAGAGTCCATCAGTAGAATGTAAAATGCAAACGCACAACCTTGAACGCAACCACTTAAACCCATCCGGGAGCGTGGAAACAAAAGATGAACCCTCGGCTGAAATTGCCCTGTCAAACAGGAACAACATTAATCTCACACAGCTGACATAAGCTTAGATCTTGTTTGAGTTCAAAAAAGAAAACAAGGTGGACACAGTGTATTATGAGCTCATTTCATCCCCCTTGTGTGCTCTAAAGATGTCATTATGATCTAAGACAAGATTTAGGAACAAAAGGCAGAGATATGAGAAGAACACACTGAAAACTAAGAAGCCATAATAACATCTAGTGCATCATGGACCAAAAAAAGAGATAATTTGAAAGGGGCTCATTTTCTTGTCCTACTTTCAACATTTCAGCATCAAGGAGACAAGCTGGGTCCCTCGGTATAGGCTGTGACTGATGTCAAAATGTCCACATGAGGGACAATGAAACCACCCCTGCTCAGACACAGACACTTGCTAAAAATAAATAAATAAAACATTTACAATACCTTTATCCTAAACTATAGAATAATTAGTCTTGCTCACCCACAGCAGAGGCAAGGGAGCGTTTTAACACAATTTATCGGTGAATGTACAATACATGTGACAAAGGTGAATACACAGGGACGTGGCTAACTGTGGCATGGGAACGTGGCCGTGAAAATATCAAAGTGGCAGGATCATAAGGACAACTGGATCTGGCAGGTAAGTAATGGTCACACTGGGGAGAGAGGAGAGCAGAGTTAGAGCTGGGTTAAAGTGGACTACTAGAGAGGGTGAGTATAACAGTCTTTCCAGCTTACTTGCAAGAGGTGGAGGTGAGGTGTTGAGGGGGAGGTGATGTGATTCCTCAGGGTTTGAGAAGGTGAAACGGCTGACCTGGGGGTCCGTTGGATCCAAAGTGGTGAGCGGGCAGGAGGGCAGGCTACTGAGTTCTGGAGATATTTCCCAGTGAGCGGGTACAAACCAAGATCCAAGAGGTGAGCGGCAGTCGGCACAGGAGAAAGTCCTGGAGCACAAGAGACAACGTAAGTCAACTTACTTGAGAGCAGAAACACGAACGTGAGAGCCGGTTACCAACATCAGGTAGCTGACAAACTGGCGGGGAAGAGATGACAGCGCAGAGCTTAAATCCCCTTTGGCCTGATTGCCCCAATTAGCTCCAGATGCGTGAAGCTGTGGTGGCCCTGCCCACGGGCGGATCCAAGGATGCTCAGC
>VUQG01002309.1:0-13369 GCA_015106755.1 Etia nguti
ATTGAGGGAAAAAAAAAAAAAAAATCAAAAAAAAAAAAAAAAAAAAAAAAAAAAAAAAAACCTGAAACAAAAACTGCATCACTGTAGTGAATAGTTGACCGATTCTGTTGCAGCCATAAATATAACTTTGTAAAAATTATATTAAAATGTTAAATACCAGTCTCATCAAGACGCATGATGTCATCCCTCAAGTTTGTCCCACCCGTGGTAGCCATGATCTTGACTCCTCCCAGGTGCTTGCTGAGTTGAATGCTGATCTGGCTCATCTGCAGGGCCAGCTCTCTTGTTGGCACCATTACTATGGCTGGAAGGAAACGAATACAATAAGGGCTGATATTAATGCAGAAAAAAAATGTTTCCAGCAGCAGAAAAACTATTGATGGAGTAGAGTGTAGTGCAGTGATCATAATCAGTATATTAGCAATATTTGTAGAGCTACAAAAGAACCATGATCAAAGTGTCCGTGTGTGCAGCTTGAGCACAACGTCCCTACAGCTCATGAAATAATCTCCAATATTCTGTCATATATTCATGCTTGTGTCTCAGTTTCTTTTATTGAACTATGCTGATGCATTTCACTTAATTATCAGTAGTCTGTAGTGCTCCAGACCACAGACTCTGCACGGTACTTTCATCCACTACTCATACGCTGTGAAGCCACTAATCATGTACAGTCTGTCGCTACTTTCTTCCACTGTTGTCTAGCCACCAGGCATCATCTTCAACTTTACTTGCTGGTCTCAACACAGTCATGACTGTAAGCCATCAGCCCAGCTCTAGAAGAAACTCACCCTGGATATGATCCTTCTTAAGGTCTATCCTCTCCAGGAGAGGAATGAGGTAGGCACCACTTTTTCCCGTTCCATTTTTAGCCCTTGCCAAAATATCTCGTCCTGATAGGGCAATAGGAATGCTCTCCTCCTGTTGGCAGAGAGACAAGTCAATTCGGAAAAATGGGCATGGTTTACTGGACATGGAGCAATGTAAACATCCAGGAGTAAAACATCATCCTTATTGTTTCCTCTAAGAATCAAAAATATGCAATGAGACACCAGTGAATAACAGTTCATACTTATATATAATCAGGAGGACTAGAGACTGGACTCACAAAGCCCCCTACTCACTTAAATTAAAATTTGTTCCAGAGTAAATTAATCAAAAATGCTTCTGTGCTGTTTGGTAGATGCATATTAGTGTTTCTCCGGCTGTTTTTCCCTTTTGTGGACCACTCCCCTTCAACGCATATGCCTGAGGCATGGGGCTGCATCAAGGCAAAGTGGAAGTAACGGGATCCTGTTAAAGGGTGCGATTATTTATATGCCTAAATTAACACCAGAAACAGGAACCAGAGTTCTGGCTACTTTATTTACCTGGACAGGGGAGGGTTTCTCCCATCCCATTTCAAAGATTCCCATAAGCAGTTCTCGCTTTAGGCAGTAGTCTTCAAATTCATTTCCCTTGGTGGATGTCACATCCTGGAAAACACAACTCGATCATTTTAGTTTACCGTTTAATAAGATCCCAAGGGTTTAGGATTACAGCACTAGATGGCAGCATGCACTGAGTCTAAGTAAGTATATATAACTATACTTGCTTCTAACTGCAGTCACCTTACCGAAGTTTTCACCCTGGTGTCTTTTGGAGGAAGCTCCAGGCATTTCTTCCAGTCATCACCAAACCTAATAGTAATCAGGAGTACAATTTTTGTGAAGAGTCAGACCATTATCAAGTGAAAATGAAAACAAAATTTTAAAATAAGCACTGCAAAATTTAGTTCTTTATTTCATAATTTCAGGAAGGGAAATAACCTATTCTATTCTAAAGCAGTTCTGCTGCATATGAAAGCATGCTGACGCCTTCAAAACTGCACTCTGGAAACCAGTGTTATTTTTGATGCCCACTAGTTATGGAAAACTAAAAACAATTTCAAATTATATTCCTTTGGGTAGGCAGATACTTGCCCTAACCCGTACGCATGTCCCCGTTTGGTAAATGGGTAAACGTCTAAATAAGCGTTTGATGAAAATCTACTTTTGTTGGTTAATTTATTTTGATTCTTGCTTGTAACATCCCACCTAGCCTTGGTGTGAATGCTGCTGATGTTCTAAAATTGTCACACATGCACACAACCCAAATGTGCAGTACATGATCTGCACAAAATTAATAACCACAATCCTGTAATTCATGAACGTCCACACAAAGTACTAAGTGCTCACAACAGCAAAATCATCTTACTGTTAAACCTTAAATTATTAAGTCATGTCAGGACAGGTGTAATGGTAAATAAAGATGATAGCAGGGATAAAAAAGGCTTTGACTGTTTATTTTGCAATGTTCAGCCAGAAGATTTAGTGAGAAGTCCTGAACTTTCCCATAGGGTTCTCATGCAGGTTGTTCTCTAAAGCACAAGCTGTCAAGCTGCAAAAAATGATTATGTGAGGAAATAAAAATACACTTTTCTGTTTTCAAAGTAGAAGAGAAACATTACTAAAACCAGTATCTTACTTGATGCCTCCGCTGCTCTGAGGTATGCTGGTTCTTTTATGAGCACTGGGATGTTGGACATTTGACAGGAGTTCAGACTGTTGTCCAGCTGTCTTGGTCTGTCCCCTGAGCTGCCCATTTGCTGGTTTGTTCAATCCAGCCATTGGTGCTGGGTTTGCTGTTCTTGCTGTTGCCATGTGTCCAACACCTTAACTGGATTTTCCTCACAGTATGTAATATTTCAGTTTAGTTCCTTTTCACTGCGCTCTTAATATGCACATGTATTAAAAACTAAAACCTGAGAAAAATAAAACCCTTTTCTCTTATCTATCCTTTTAAACAATGTGTTCACAATCTAACATTCAGACCTCTTCAGAAAAAGAAGTTTGTGTGTAAATTCTGCCTATTTACAATACAACTCTCCAAAATGGAGAAATCAATATAAATAGCGTGACTAATATGACCAAAGATTAAACTTGTGTGTTTTTTTTAGTGTGCACTTGTGAGTATGAGTTTGACTGTTACAAAGATTGAAAATGGCCAGTATTAAAATATGGACAACTTGATCACATATCTAACTGCTCTCATGTTCAAATATATAACTCGTGCTGCTGGGGTTTAATACTGGATTGATCTTAATAGTGGTTTGAAAAATTACAATTCCTGCAATTTTTTATAGTGCTGGCAGGCTACATTAAATTTGGGGGGTCATCTTTTTTCGGTTTTCAGTACTCCTGTAGCAAAAAGCTAAGATGGAAGCCTACAAAACGTTAAAGGAAATGATGAAGAGTACACAAGAAAAAGTAGTCCAGGTTACCTGCAAGAAATAAACAACTGCGGTTGGTGCTTTTCAAGCTTTAACAGGCTAGTCAAAAGACAACAGCATAAAAATAACGAGCGCTTCAAAGTGGTATTACTCAAAAGCACCTGACCAAATCAACGAAATACATTTCAGATGTGTACCAAAGGCAAAGCTCACTTTTGCTAAATTGTGACACAAATAATGCTACTAACCACAAGACTGGTTGAAGATGGCAAAAAAGTCTATCAAGTATTTGTGAAAATATAAGTAAAATTAGGAGGTCGAAAAACGTGGAGTTAACATTTTAATTCTGACAACTTTGCCTTTGTTTTGATGCCAAGGATAGCAACCAGTGCAAACTTAATAACAGCTGCAAGCCGTTTTGAATTTTAGCAGCCAGTGTTATGGTCACTTAGCTAGCCAGTGCAATTGTTAGCCATGTTAAACAACAAAGTAAAGCCAATACTGACCTACATGTGTCTAGTTTTTTTTCCATTAAGTTACCGCTATCGATAACAAAGTTAGCTAGAAGACTTTAACTTACACGAGTGTACGCGCCGTTAAAACTTCACGTACAGCTACGTGGGCTTTGCCATCGAGCTAACAAGCTAAGGTTTCGTCTTTTTTTCCCGGTTTGTGAGAAACTGTTTCAAAATATCTGTCGAGAAACGTCGTTTACAAAGAAACCGCATCTGCATCCGTTTACATCTCACCCTTCAGCACTTTCATTCAACCATTCGAGCACGCTGATCTTAGCCTAGGCAGTATGCGCTAACGGTGACGCTTAACTCTACCAGTCAGAGAAAGATGCTACCTTTCCCTTACAAACTTACCGCCTGTGTCGTGATTCAACTGTATATCGGCTTTTCGTTTAAGCCTGGTAGACACTACTTTTGACAAAGGCACAGAAGTTTTTTTTAACCTTTTGTCTCTTCTTTGAGAGCACTGACAATTCAACATGGCCGCGCTCGTTTTGGGGTTGGCTGTTTGAACCAAAGGAACTGCCAATTGACCAATCACGGGCCTGTTTTCAAACGCCTCAAAAGTTTTAGCTACTCAGCTCTGGGCATCACTGAGGTACCGACTCTGAAGCCCAGAATACTGGCACTACGTAAATATAATGACGCTGACATTAACCTTAATACGTTTATTATTAAGATCTCATATAAATGTTGCCTATTGAGGTTGTGAAGGTGGGTGAGCTTAAATACATGAAGTCAAACCTGTGAAGTAATGGACAGTGCACCAGAGAGGCGAAGAAGAGAGGGCAGGCAGGTTAGAGTGGGTGGAAATGAGTGTCAAGGGTGATTTGTGAAAAAAGGATAGCAGCAAGAGTGAAAGGGAAGGTGTGTATGGCGACAGTAAGACCTGCTGTGATGTATGGTTTGCAAACAGTGGCTCTGACAAAAAGACATGAGATGGAGCTGGAGGTGGCCGATGTGGAAACCTTTAAAGGGAGCAGCCAAGTAAAGAAGAACATGAGTTTTTGCCTGTTACTATATGGTCAAATATATTCATGTCATCCAGAAATCCAAACCAATATCTGATAGCCTTAAATTTATGCACAAGTCATATATCTCATATAACAAGTACCAGTGCGAATTGTTATTGTGGTTGTTAAAACAGAAAATACGATTTTCACTGTTAATCAATATCGCGTCCTCTTTGGAGCTAACTATAGATAACAGGCACCCGTTGTTAGCTGGTCTTATGAGTGCAGGAAGGATAGGTCAATTTCACAAATGCTGTCAGTATGGGAATGGCTCTATTATTACTGGGATATTGCAGAGGTGGAGCTTTCCGCACCACAGTTATATTATGTCCAAACAAAAAAGGTATTATGTTTTGGTCAAAGCTGACAGAGAAAATCTGTGTTATTATAGATGCTGTTGGCAAATTGTTTTTTGTTTGTGTTCTTGGCTATCTTGAGTTATTTTGAAGAGATTTGTATAATCATCTATTTTGCCTTGTGTTTAAACATTGGTGATTTATCTGTAATGTTCAGATCATGCTTTGGCAGCAGTGAGGTGTTTCATTTCCCTTGTGCTACCTTTGCTTATTTTGTTAGGGGTTTGTGGGTGGGTGTAGAGTGGCTTGGTTAAAAAAAGGAAAGTGAAGAGGGGATGGAAACTGTTTTGTCTCACATCCTGTTCTGTCACCTGTGTGCCTGTCATCGTACCCCCTTTTTTAATCTTTTCCTCTTGTTACATAAATACTTGATCACAAAAAGGTTTAAGGTGAATAATAAAGCTAAAGCAAGACATCACAATTTTTATTATATTATTTTATTTTATTATATTTTTATGTTTTATTGTTTTTATTTATAAAAATATCTACATTTTTTTAACATTAAAAAACACATCAGCACGCACACTGACACACAGACATAAGAGGTACAATGCCTGTACACAGATTATCAAAAGAAGGGAAACCAGGTATTTGACTGTGCAATATATGCTAAGTCTTACAAGGAGACTGCAAACTTAAGAAGTCTTGGTCGCATAATGATGAGGACACTCTTAATGTACATGCAATATCCACTGTTCAAGTAAGGCCAGGTACATTTGTTGCATACCATCATCCCCTCTAATCTGCTAATCAGAAATTAAGACAAAGTGCCTAGAAATACTTTTAAGATGGGACTCTGAGTTCATTGAGCTTTGGTCTGTAGCAGTCATTTACTCATGTCTGTACATAGTTTTAAAAAATGTCTTTATGTTCAGTCTTGAATGCATGCAGTGGAATATTTCTACTGATGCATAGTTTTCCAGCAGTGTTTCACTCCCCAGTTTTCAAAGAGTCAGTACAGGACCGGAGTCTCCTTAGAAGCAGCAAGCTAAGCAGGGAGGCTGCAGGCAGTCTGTCAAGGCATGAAAGCCTGAGAAAGGACACAAACTATGATTGTCCAGGGAAGAAAAATGGGAGGTTTGGCCTAATTTCAGGTGCAGTCCATTCCTGCCCCGCCATCCCATTGGGTGAAGCCCTCTCCAGGAGGATGTCGTCCGATTGCTTCTTTGATGCTCGACTGTCTGGACATAGACGCAAGTCTCACTGGACAATAAGTCTGAGATCGTAAAATGGAAGTCTCTGGAGAGTGGGAAGCGCTCTGATGAACAATGTGTGGTGTAGTTGAAGGTGAGCACCCACGACTATGGTTGGGAGATGGGGACCCTAAAGGAGAAGCACAGAGTGTAAATTAAATACTGCAAATTTTGTTGTTTCTGTGTGTGAGAGAAAAAGACACTTGAATGCTCCTCACCGTTTTCCGTTAGGTTGCTCTCAGCTGGTGAGCCTGACATGCAGTGCTGATCTTGGACTCTTATTTGCTTGGAGCCTCTTCCTCGTAACACATCTGCTATCTGTAAAACAATTTATAGTGCATTAAATACTTTGTATGTGACTTAAAATAAGTCTCATAGTGATATACTAAAACAACTAGAGGGAAATGGTGCACTATTCAGGTTTGGCCTCTAGAGGGAACGATACACACATTTACTTCCCATTTTGGCTTCAACTCTTTCTTCCCACTAACCAGAGCTAGGCCAAGTGGGTTTTGCAACTGTTTGTATCTGTTCTGACATAAATTATGTAACAAATAGCTGTGAATTCCCATAGTAAAATCATAGAGAGAGACTGAAAATTTGGACAAATATAAGGAAGTGATTTACTGTTAGATCAGTAACCTTTAGGAGGTTTATTGTTTTCCAGCACCAGAAGCAGGAACATACAACCATAAAACAGAATAAAAGGAACAACACAGTGACAATGGAATTTCAGCAATGTCCATTATATATATTGTTTTTCCTCTTTGTCATCGCCTCACTTTTTTGTTCTTGGCCACCATCACTGGGGTGTCATTGTGGTAGTTCTTGAGGCTACTGTCAGCTCCACTCTTCAGCAGCAGCCGCACTGTCTCCACCTGACCTCGGCCACAAGCGCTGTGTAGGGCCGTGTTCCCACTATATGACTGGCTGTTGACATCACATCTATTCTGCAACAGAAAATCACCAGAAAATGATTCATAAAGAAAGCCAGAGTAGATGTCGGTAACTTAGAAAATGAAACAAAGGATCATGTCCCAAAGAGGGTGAGTGCAGTCTGTGATGAAGAAAGGAGAAAAGATTCACATATACAGCATAGCTGCTAAACTCTAAAAATAAAGAAAAACTACAATTATTTTACAATACTTTAAAAAGGATCCTAAGAAGAAAAAGGACTACAAAACTGTGTACTGATGATGAGGTGGAAAGAGAAAAGCAGAATTATTTAACACAGCTGAGTCACAACCCTTCTCTCCCCTCTTCTACCCACACAACTTCATTACCTCAATGAGGAAGTGGACCATGTCTGCGTTATTGCTCTCCACAGCATGCATGAGAGGACTCTGGCCACTTTTGATGTCCTGATTAGAGAGGGGAAAAAAGCACCATGGGAAAAGTCAGAGAATGCAGAGCGGAAATGTAAAAAAGCCGTGATGCTGTGAAACCCACAGTGCTGAGTCGGTACAGCAGGGACTGACCATAGCATTGATGTCAGCTCCAGCATCCAGTAACATTCTTGCCAAATCCTTACGGCCCTGCAGAACAGCCAGATGGAGAGGGCTCAAACCTAAGAATAATAAAAAAGGAAAAGCCTGCGTTTTATATTCATGTTCAGATCTTGTACACATAGAAAAAAAGATATCAGTTACAGAGGTACAAATAAATGTCTTCTCAGCTGCTTGGAGATTTGACAATGCGACACTACACTGACACCAGACCACAAAGGAAGGAAATGTCCTCTTCCCACCCACACACTCAAAACAACCAACCCAACCCATACCTGAGCGTGGGGTTACATTTTTCATACCCACCAGCAAACTTGTGTGCTAGTTAAGGCAGTTAAGGAGATTATACAATAAGGTGTATTCACTGTAGTAATGTAGTAATCCAATTTTCTTGTCATAGCACTTTCAGTCTGGAAACTGTGTCAGCGCTTTTTAATTCACTTCACTTGGTTGTGCACATGTTTAAACTGATAGATGTAAGTGTAAACTGGGTCACAAATGCAGGGGGCACGTGACAAAAAACCAACAACAACAACAAAAATAAACAGAAAATATATCAGGAAGTATAGTTTATTTGTTCGTCAAACACTTTTAATTTGATATTTTATGAATTCGTTAAACTAAATAAAAAATTATAATAATCAGAGATAAAAATGCTTGCAATTAATTACAGGCTTTATCACACTTAATGAGAGCTAAAGAGGGGTAAGCAACACTTTTAGTGTCATACATGCCAAGAAGCATCTTTAGTTACTCACCCTCAAAATTTCGGATCTCAAGGCATGTGGCAGATGATGGCATAGAAAGCACTACAGACAGGCAATCCCGCTGGTCATATTCACAGCAGAGGTGGAGCGCTGTTTGCCCATTACGGTCCAAGGCTGCAGGATCGGCCCCTGCTTTCAACAAAGCTTCCACCATGTTTGCCTGCTTAGTTATCACTGCCAGATGAAGGGGAGTCTGAGGGGGAATAACAACAAAAATTATAGTTTAAACAAACCAGATATATCACGGCCGATAACCATTAAGATGCAGTGCATTGTTTCTCAAGCTTTCAGTTTTTCAAAAAGCCCGCAAACAAGGGAAATAAATACTTGATATGAGACACAGCGTTTACTTTGGCAAATATACAATAACAATTCTTGTCAGTGGAGTTAAGGAAGAATGTGGTGTTTTCTCTTCTGTTTATCTATAACTTGTTCTACAGGTTAAAGGTCAGTGAGACAAAAACCCCCAGAAAAAACAATGCTTGTAAGAACACACCAACACCTAGAAGAAACATGCAATGACCATGAGCTGGCTTCACCTATGCATGTGTATTCCTAGATTTACACAAATACACTCACGAAATACACAAAGTGCAAAGTTTTCAGCACTTAAATTAATATATCTTAAAGAACAAACACCATCAACAACAGTAGAAGCATCAGGCTTTGTGATTAACTGAAAATGAGGAAGAACCTGTTCTGAACCACAGTCGACAATGCTGGGAAAAGCAAAAGTCACTGTTCACCAGGTGTTTGCCTGGATGAATATTGTAAGCACTGACTGAAATCCCTTTAGCAATCTAGGATGTTCCTGTGGGTGAGGTCAGCATGTATCATCCTGTTTATATTATGTCAACTATGGCTAGGGAGGGCGCAGGCAACCTGGTGTTCATTAAGCAATCCTTAGTTCATAGTTCAGTCATAAAGGGAAGTATTTAAACCTGGACTTTTTTAGCTGCTATTCTAGTTACACAATAAATGCAGCAAGTAGGAACGGACTGCTTCTCCAAGTTTCACTTTTGCTGTGTTACTACTACTCTGTATGTGTGTGCGTGCGTGCGTGCGTGTGCACCGAGAGTTTGTTCCAGTAAAGACTATTAAAGTAGGTAGGCTAGCAGTGGGAGAACATCTTTGTGGAATTCCTCCAATGTCTCAATGCAACTTCCCTGAATCCTATGACTCACAAACATGCATAAGTGCACAGTCATGTACACAATCATATTCCCTGAAAGATTTCCAGTATTTGAACTTTCTACTATTAACATTTACTATAGAGCAATATTATGAAACGCTGCCATACTACTAACTTTTCCCAAACACCATTAATGACATGTCTTAAATCCCTTAAGATATTACTTTACCACTAAGGCCTTTTATGGCCTTTAATATAGACTCCCTTAGAGCTGGCAGGCTCTGGCTTTGGCTTCCTGTAATGGATTTCAGAGTGACTAAACTAAATTTTAGCCAAGATAAGAGGAAAGGTAGGAAGGGAATGAAGGGGTGGAGAACAAGGGAAAAAACGGAAGTGGCAGAGGAGAGTCGAGGGGAAAGACAGGATAACAAGGGAAAATCCCTTCTCTTTCCCTTGGGTCTGTCCTCATAGGCTTACATTCCTGAAAGATGAGTGGATCATCATGGATGAGGTAAAAAGATGACAGCAGTGGAGGTTTGGGGGCATGAAAAACAACCCCAGGCAGTTCCAAACAAGGGGAAGGCAGCACAAAGCGCCACAGACTTGTCTTCTGCTGTGAGCACAAGAGGGTAAAGCCAGGCCTATTGCACAAATAAACATCACATGCTTACGTCAGTGTTGTTGACAGTTATACTGATAGGATCAGTCAGTTCATCAGTTATGGTTAGGAACCAAATTCTATAACCAAAGATATATGCAGCGAGAGATATAAAAAAAAAGAGAGAGAGACTGAGGGAGATAGAGAAACAACACAAGCGAGACAGAGAGAGAGAGGCACGCGCATGAAGGGAAAGTCCCTGTAAACTACCCTCTGAACCTCACTGCAAGGTATGTTGAGAAACAGCCCAAAGCAAGGCGGGGGGGAGGGAGGGGTCATGTGACTTCTCGGAACGAGGACACTAAAGTACACACAAACGCACACGGATGTCTTGTTTGTGCACACACATGCACACACACTCACACTGAAAAATAAAATGGCATACCACCAACGTGCCATAAACAAAAAGAAAACAATTATTCAATTGTTAAACTGCCAACCACATACTGCACTGTAACAGTAACACGTCCACATGGTTGTCCCTGTTCTAATCCACATGTCAGTCAGTGCATGTTTTAGTGTGGGTGGCCCCAGAGGATTTAGTGCCCAAACCCCACAGTGTCAGCATCACGCTACATTATCCACTGTCATAAGAGAAGCAAAAGTTTACTATTGTAGTATGTGTTTGTGTAGCTGATAGCATGTGGGAGTATCAAACAGCTGTCTCTATACTATTGTTGTAGTTCTGGGAGTGGAAGGCAAATCATGCCCTGACACTTGCACTGCTCTTCAGTTACAATACTGATAGTAACACTCTGTCAAAATGTTCCATATGCAAAACCACAGAAACTCAGGATTTGTCATCATTGGATAAGTTGTATTTTAATTTTGCTTGTTTTTTTTGTATTAGAAAATGGGCCAGTGCTAGATGTCTTCTGGACTATGAAGTGAACTCAGTGTTTTTAAAATTAAAAAAAGTTCCCTACCTTCATTTTGATAAGTTTATTCATTATGCCTGGTTTTCAGTCAAAACCACGCAATCTGGTAGGCAAATGACTATGACGGGACCTATGCCTGTAAATCTCCCTTTTCGGTTATAACTGTGTATGACTTCAAATGTGAGTGTGTATGTGCACGTGTGTGTGTGTGTGTGTGTGTGTGTGTGTGTGTGTGTGTGTGTGTGTATTGCGTGCATGCATTTTCATACATAGGGCAAACACAGGATATCATAAAACCTATGCTGTCAAGCCTCAGCGATGAGGAAAGACAACAACTGATGATAGCACAAGCATTATTTCTGGTAAGCTTGCCTGTGGCGTTCTATGTGGTGTGAAACCCCACACTTGAGAACAAACCCCAGACTTGAGAACTGAAGCTCTGAAAAAGCTTGGTTGCTTTTCTATTGAGGAATGGAAAAGAGAAAGCCGGCAGAAATCAGGAGACAACAAAGGAGAAGAGAATGTTGAAGTGTTGGCTTGGCACCAATGTCTGGGACAGCCCTGGATTGGGAAACACTTAAAAGCAACTCCATATACACAGTCCCAATAAAACATGTTGATAGAGTAAGTAGGGACTTGTAGTGCTCCGTCATTTTTCTTGGGAAAAGTCACCCTAGTGAAACTGCGTTTGGCTCTATTGGTCAGTTTTTCACATCAAAAACACAAAATTGCCCTGCAAAAATTAAAATATGTGCAAAATACAAGTTAAAAAGGCACATTTTGCAATTTTTACCTTGTAATTTTGCATATGAACATTTTTTTACTTAAGGTAAACACACTAGGTATCAGTGTAAGGTTTATGAGAGTTAGCGTGAGTCATTCTTTGTGCCAATTAATCATATTGGCTTTCTTCTTTCTGAATTTCACAACATGGTAAATCCTGCATGTAAACACTGAAAAATCCCTTGCTACATATACAGAAAGTGACCACTAGAAAACCATGTGCAAAATACAGAACACTGGAAATCACACATAGTCCTTCCCAGAATGTGCATGGCTTTGGCTTGTGGCAAGTACAGGTGGAGAAACCGGGAAGGGTGAATTCCACTGCACAACGATCAGCTGCCATGACCGTAAGTGTGTGATAATGCACTGCAAGGCAAGGAGGAAACCAATTCACTTCCTCTTTCTTTCTTTTCCATGTAAGTGTTATCAGAAGGGTGAGACAGGGAAATATATTGTGCATGCTGAGGCTGTTTTACATGCTAAGCTTTTTCTGCAAGTGTGCACATGTCCACACATACCTACAGCTCCCTAATCAGCAAAATTTTTTTGCTTTAAACTATTTAATTTTCTTTGTAAAATGCCGTGACTATAAAAGCTCTGTCTCCTGGCATTTAATGATCAGAACTGTGTGCATGTGTATATTGTCAGTAGCTTCATTAATGCATGTGTTTTACCTGACGGAGATTGTTGTATATATCAACGTCTTTATGAGCCCACACCAAGAACTGGATGAGTTTGTAGACTATGGCCAATTTTCCCTGGACCACAGCTATGTGGAGAGCTCTGTGAAGGACACATGCACACACAAAAATGACACAGTCAACAAGTGTTGCATTTTCAATGGGGATTTAACACAACCTATTTATCATTTTCAACCTGATTATCATTGATCAAACCCGTAAAACCTAATCTCTTTTCATCAAAATTGGATTTTTCTTTTTTCCCCATCCCAAAATCCTTTCATGGTTGAAAAAGTAGAACACGTAACTCTTCACTATTTCCCCAATATGTATCAATATATGTACATATATGGAAATTAGTGTGTGCCTCATTCCCCGACCTCGTCTGAAACCTGCAACCACTCTCCCTCTGTATCTGTGAGTCTCACTCACTCACAAATTACTGTGCTAAATAAAAGAAGGCAGCACATGCCCACAACCCACAATGTTAGTCAGGAGAAGAAAATCAGGTCTCCAAAACTGGGAGAGGTTGCAGGTGAAGAGAGGTTAAAAGTCTTGGGATGAATTACAAAAATAATAACAAGCCATTTAAAAATCTTTTTTTTTTTCTTTTTTTTTTTTTTTTAAATTGAAAGA
>VUQG01002309.1:13389-25839 GCA_015106755.1 Etia nguti
TTGGGAAGAAATAAAAAAAAAAAAAAATAGCATTTAAAAAATTTTTTTTTTTTTTTTTTTTTTTTTTTTTAAATTGCAGGAAGTATATTGGATAGCATATAACAAGTTGTTGCAGACAATAAAGTTCTCTTCATAACCAAAGGTATTTACTTGTGCACAACGCATTGTTGTGCATAATGCAACATGCGTAAAGTAATGAGTTATAGTCAACACCAGAAGCATTTCCAGAGATGGAGCAGAGGGATACACCGACACACACATGAGCAACATAGAGTAGAGGAAAGCGTAGCATAAGCCTTTCACTTGACTGCTTCATCAAAAAAAACAAAAAAAACCCCAACTAATAATCTGTTGTTAACGTTAAATAAGACTTACCAGGCCTGACAAGTTAGTCTCGCTCTGCAAGCAGACAGAACTGTTTTCTTTTCTTTTATTTTCTTACTGTAAAACCTGGGCTCTTTTCATTGACTCCAAAGCAAAAATGCTCAGCCACGGTACTGAATGCTTGCTTTGTTTATAACACTGTATGTCCTCTAGTTTATAAAACAATACTTTTTGGATATGTTAACAAAATTAAACTGCAAAACTACTGTGTGATTATGTGCTTGCATGAGTAATGGCAGTTCTTTACATCATATACAGAATTAACCTTTAATTAATGCATCCCAATCATAAACAGCTTAAAACAACAACTGGAAATGGAACAATAGTGAGCCTGGGTGAGTCTTTAGTAGAAGCCACCTAGCAGCACCTACACACTAAAGCACAATTAAGCTTTGTTCACACATGGCCTATCGAAGAAGTAGGAGAACCGGGTCACCAGACAATTACTTATGCTATTGTCACACTGTCAGAAGTATATATCAAGCATATATCACATGAACTTTACACAGGAAGCTGGCAGTTTTAAAGTCCAATCCACTTATATATGACAACTGACTTCTCACATGCATCGTCCTCAGGTAGAAGTTCATAACTGCCGTGCAAGTGTGAAAACACCTTAATTAACACATAGCATGTAAAAACGAAAAACAACAGCTGTGGTTTTGCTAAAGCTATGTGCCAGACTAAGTCAGTGCCTGGAAAAACCTGCAGTCTCAGATGGTTGCCCGGCAACTTTACTGTAGCAACAAACTTTTTGTTTGTTTTATTTTAGCATGTACAACACTTTTATATATAGATGAAATAACTGAGACATAGCATCTTCATAATTGGACTTTTGAAGATCGTTCTCTCCTCGTTTTTAGCATTTATGCTAAACTAAGCTAACCTCTGATAACCTAAGAAGGAGGCCATATTCTTTGTGGCCTTTAAACTTAACATGTGGAGGACTAAAGTTTGCTTTTTGATCAAAATCCAGCCAATTCCACTTGATCACTTCATTTAAGTTATAACACTGAAAGTTGTACTGACGAGTTCAGTAGATGTACAGCACTGACTCACAGTTCCTTTATCACACAACCTTATCAAGAAACCACTGTCTGTGATCTATACATGAAGCAAATGAACAAACACAGGGCAGAGTTTGGGACAGGAAAGGGCAGGAAACTGATTGGGGGATTGGGTTGGTGGTGCAGGGGCATGTTTAAGAAAACACTTTTTTTGCTCTATCAGAAGAAGCAGCTTCCAGTAAGACCCAGACAAGTTTTATGTCACTTCCTGTTGTCACTAACAAAGACAGCATTCTTTTTTCTCTATCTTGGTCTATGTGCACTGAAATCTAGTTATTAGGCTGTATGGTTTCTGACAGGGGCTTTCTTTAGTTTTGCTCAGTCAGCTTCAACAGATAAGTCATAATCAGACATACAGTGCAATTATGCAACAGGAAACAGAGACAGTTCTTTAGAATAAGTTAAAAGTACCTTTGAAGGCAATATGAGGTCAAAAAATAAGTTCACATAATGACAAAAGCACTTGCAACACTTTGCAACACTCTCAGTTACGTGAGATGTGTCCCAGTGACACAACGTTAAGTTAGAAAAGAGTCACGCCTGGAAAAAAAATAGCTTAAATTGATTAGAATTTTCTACATTACGTACTACATATTAAGATTTTCCCAGTATTTAAATTTTTTTAAATCTGTCTCCTGGCATTCAATGATTATAAATATTCCTTCAAACTGTGATATGTAATCAACATTCACTTGGCAGTTGCAGGAAATTTGTGTGTGTGTGTGTGTGCTAAAAGAATGCAAAATAGATGCAAAAAGTAGATAAACCATCCGTGCATATGTATATGCATGCTTAATTCTAAAGCCACTTAAGCAAGGCTTCTTAACTATATAGCATAGGTTAAAGAAAAAAAGGTTCTCTGTGCAAGAGCAGTTTTCAAGTGTGACTGCAATAAACAATTTTGTATGTCAAGTGAGCAGGGCGGTTCTTCCCTCAGCAGATCCCTGTTCCTGTAACTAAGCTCAGCAAAGTGAAGAAATCTGCATCAACAAAGATTTGGTTATATTTACTGTACATGTTATAGGCTACCCATAACTGGCCTTAAAAAGCACCTGCAGTGTCTCCACAATAAACACTACAGTAAAGGAGATGATCATTCATGGCACACTACATCCAGTCTCAAACATGGTGACAGGCTATTCATATATGACTTTAGCAGGGTTTTTTGATTCAGAGCCCTGAGAAATGTGTGAAAATAGATTTAATTTCGATCATTTATGAATAACCCTTAAAAAACTTAATATTCAGATGTTTGCCTTCATGTATGCCTATTATCATTCTATCTTGCTCAGCCCTTTTATATCATCATCTATGTCTCTTTTCTCTTAAGATGAAACTGTACTGTTTCTTGTTCCTGGAAGTGGGGCAGACCACAGCCCCAGATAACCCCAGGCACAGCAGCCCTGACGCAGACAGGAGTCCCAAGCTTAACACAGATGGTAACTGTGTGTGTGTGAGAGAGAGAGAGAGAGAGAGCGAGAGCGAGAGAAAGAGAGAGAAGGCATGTGGTATCCTGTTTGGTATGGAGGGTGAGAGTGCAGCCAGTCTGAATGATCAGACTGAAGCCTAACATTTCCTGTGGTCTGTGGACCAGCTGAGCAATGAGATGATGTGTCAGTTTGAGCGTGTAGTAAACAAAAGAGAAGCAGAGTCACACCACAGTCCAGTTAACAAGAAATGACGACATACTTCACATCCTGCTGTGCTCGTCATTAACAATTATACAACTTTCAGTCTATGATGGTGCAAAGATATTTATGTGGGAACTCTGATGAGCAAGTAGTTTACTATTTTGTGAAATATGCCGTTTGTCATTGCATCCACTAGTGCAAGTTAAAAACTTTACCATGCAAAGAAAAAACAGTCCTGGGCTGACTCACGTTTTAAATCCTTTTTAGTAATCATGGATGCATACAAGTTAAAGAGGAGAAAGAATAGCTGTGGGAGTTCACTTCAGAAGCACCCATAATTGTATAGGATCTTTAACTTTTATATCTGTGAAGGCACCATCAATGCCAACTAATGTAAAAAGGCTTTACAGCACTATCCAAAAGTCTTGCGCCACCGGAGCCAGTGGTCTTGAATAATAGTTCTCCAGATTTTCTGAAGGTCTTTTAAAGTTTTTCTCTGGACACTGGCTACTTTTTCATTCCTTTTCTGTCCAAAAATTGGAACAAAAGGCAGCCAAATCCAAAGAAGAGCTTTGAATGTGTTTCAAGAAACTTGGAGAACTATTCCTGAAGAGAAGAAAGTGCTATATGTCCTCAACCAGAAAAGGCCTTGTTTATTTCAACAAGAAAGTACGAACCACATTCATGTTACATTATCATGGCTCCTCAGTAAGAGCCTGGGTTCTAATTGCCCCGCCTGCTGTACAGATTTGTAGAGAACTGAACTTTGGATGGATGGATGGATGGATGGAGTTGTGCTGGTTATATTAACAAATAGTGATACTTCACGTGCAGGTGATAAGTGACTCAGTCTTTTTATTTTTGTGGACTTTCAAGATTAAGTACAGGTTAATGTTCTCAAGACCAGCTCACCATTAAAAAAAAAAACAACAGAAATTCCAGTTTATGAGTTTTTCAACTGATAAACTTACACCTAGACACAACTCAAATATCCATGCTCCCAGAGGACAAACCTAATAATTTTCTAGTTTTCATCTAATCAAACTCAAAAGTGTCAGTTTAAACCTATGCACTAAATGGATGCAAGATGATGAAGCTGAATAACGGTAGTTTGAATAAGAGCATTGCTAAGCTATGTATGTCATGGTATGTAACTATGTAACTGACTGACTGGAAGCATGCATGTAGGAGCTGTAAGTAAATCAACACTTCTGCACATCTTCCATTGAAATGACAGTGTAACAGAACAGAAAAGGGGAGTGTGTGTGAGAGAGAGAGAGAGCGAGAGCGAGAGCGAGAGAGAGAGAGATGAACCTGATAGAAAGAAAGCGGTAAATGAGGAAGTCAAGAGCGGATGTTTGGGTTTTTTGAGCCCATTCATTTAAAAAACACAGAGAAGAAAAGAGAGAGACAGAGACACCTGAGAAAAACCACAACAGTTTTTTAAAACTGAGCACTCACTGGTTTTCCCGAAACTAAGGGGCTCAGAGGCGCTGAGAACAAATCCCATTGACGTAAAAGCAGGCACATGCTCACCATCAAACACATTATGTATACACGCACATACATACACACACACACAAACACACACTCACACTCATATGCATACAGTGTGAAAAACGAGAGGGTGCTGTAAATGTTTCTTTCTGAAGAATTCACACAAAATTTTAAATAACCACAAAGCAACAAGAAGGTACTCTAGAACTAACCGATGCCTGCGAAAGCAAAGGGACTAGGTGTTGTGTGAGGTTTCTGCACTTAATCTGTCTTGCACTGAGTTTCTGCTAATGAGACAGACTTTTGATTTGCTTTATGCCTACACAGCAAGTTTAGTGTACAACTGTGAGGCGCACAAGTGGAGATAAAAAATAAAATCAGAGCAGAGCTAAGATGTCAAAGGCGGTTAAAAGAAATAAACTTGTTTTAATAGAACATAAAATAAAACCTGTTGTTTTAAATCTTTTTTTTTTAATGAGACATGCATTCATATTAATTCCGTGGAACCATCTGTTAAAGATGGGTATGTCATTGCAGTTACAAAGCAAATATGAGATAATAAGCAGCTGTAAGATGCCACGGGACTTGACTTGTGGTTCGGCTAAATATTGGTCATCATGAGGTTTGGCTTTTTTTGAGTGGATGCAAATGATGATGATACTTTTTGAAACTGCATGATCAAAGTGCCAATAAATTCTTGGACATGCTGTGTTTTCGGTCACATGATTCTGTGTGTCTTTGTATGAATTTTTGTAGTTTTAATTAGTGTGTGGGTGGTAGCTTTAGACAAAGTAAAGTAACCATGCGTTAAAGTTTAATATTTGCATTCATGTGGTCTCGAAAACTCCTCTGGTGCCCTGTGTATTCTCACTACCACCACCTCACGCCCCGAGGGACCAGTCAGCTGACTATAGATTGTTCAGCATGTGAATACCAACAAATCACTCTGTCAACTTAGATCTATAGTATAGCTTCCAGGCTAGTATGTTAGGTATGTTAAGTCTCAATAAGTCTTTATCAGCAGTGAACCAGTTTTCTTACAGGAAGTGAAAATGCAGTAAATACTGTGGTGGGAGGGCACATTGACTGACTGTACCTACTCAATATGCACACTCAGGTGAGTCACAGAGTTCAAATAAACAAAGACGATGCTACGGATATCTCATGTCCAGATTGTGCAACAGCAGAAGTTTTGTCTTCGACATCAGGACATTGACATTAATGCTGTTTGGATCCTTCCTGGTAAATCACTTGCACTGACCTCTTATTGAAGTGAACAGTTTTCCTTGAGAACTTAGACTTAAAAATGTGAAAGCAATAGTAATGTTCAGACTGCATGTTTTCATCACAAGGGCCTTTCGGTGTTTGGTAAGAAGTTGCGATACATGATTAATGTTGGAAAGCTTTCTAACAAAAAACACTTTGAAATATAATACTGTAGGAAAAATATCACTGCACAATTCCATGCAGCTGCTTTAGTTTCAGGGTTATTGTCACATTATCAAGGGTGACTGGGGTAGCTGAATCAAACAAAAGCATCATTAACGGCGTATGGTTTTCCTACGGTGAAAATCAAAACGTCTGTTGTGAAACTGGATTAGGATGCGTACTCATACACCTATACACTGGAAAACACAGTGAGATAATGAGATATGTGTGAAACTTATAGCTTAAATATAATCACTTGGTATCATTTGCATGTTTGAATCAAGAGGCATGGTCAGGAGCTGAAAAATGAAGCCAACATGCACATGCATGTTAGTTGACTTAGCTACTTTAAGCTAAGCCAATTCACATAGACTCCCATATGTATGTGATGTACCCATATGCTTTCCTAACCAATCTAGCCAAGGGGCACTGTAAAGTTAACTCTCCATGCACTTTTTATATATGGAAACTTTTTGCTCCCAAAAACCAAGATAACGACTATCATGAAGCTAAAGTTGCAATCATTATGCTATGTCCATCTCTTACATACAGTTTGTGGTTTTAATGTTCATGGTTTATTCACTGTCACCGGCCTTGTTATACTATTTAAAAATCACAATATGAGTCAGATTTAGACTTTACATTTTTTGTAACAATAAACTTTTTTGACAAAGTTTAAGCTGAGTGTGACTTTCATATCTGGCAATTGATGAGTCACCACTTCTGAGAAGTTGGGATTGACTTGAATCTCAGACTCATACTGTACTGTATACCACAATTTTCAAACTATTTTCCTCTTAGAAGTCACTCTAATGAAAATTTATTGAAGTGAAATGATTGTGCTGAATTTTCAAATCCATAAAATGTGCCAAGTTATGACTTTCAAAATGACAAATGATACCATCACGCACAAGGTGGATGAATCATCTTTTAAGTTCACTATATACACCAGTTACTTGGATGGATGGATTGATTGCATATCATAAAGTGATACCCAAATATCAGAATGAAAAAAAAAAAACCCAAAAAACATACGTATCTCCATCTTCATCTTGTCGTGTTGCCTGAGCAATACCGGCCAGTAAGTTTTCAGTTTGGTGGGCCACAACATTATTTGGCTCTGAGAGATGAGGCAGGCAGAACACTGGGTAGTGACCTAAGCAGGGATGACACAGAATGAGAAAGAGAAACGGTGAGAAAGAGAAATAAAAAAAAGTTGGCAGGGAGAGAGGAGGAAGAAAAGAGAAATGATGAAGATAAAAATGAATAATTATAAAAGCTCCTGGCAAGCAAATGATTTCTGTAATAAGGAAGTGGATAAGTTACAAGTCATATACTGTAAATATGAGTGTGCTGTATTCAGTTGTGAGTTGACCCAGTGAGCTACTTTTATCCATGCAGTGAACACACTAATGAGGAATACAGTAGGTGTAAAATAGCTTAGTGGGCATTTTCAGCAGCAGTAGCTTCTGCATTGTCTCTGACTTCACAGTCTTTTCTGCCACATATGTCACACTGGCAGAGAAAATCACTAAAGAAAGGGGAGGAGGAGCTGTCTGTTGCCACAGTTTTAAAAATCAAAACAGCATTAGCAGGTAATGCCCTGTAATACCACAAAAAATGATGTGCCCCAACATGTAGTGCCTTGCTCTGTCCTCAAAACCTACATTTTGTCAGCTAGTCTGATCATTTTACCCACAGGGTGCCATTTCACATATTTTTGGTTTAACCAAACTAAAGTATTCAATGCGTTTTTCTTTGGAGAACAGGGAAATCAAAACTTCAGATGGTAATTTTACAGAAATCTCACGGTCTTATAGTTCCATGGTCCAATTCTTGCTTTGGGGTTAAACACTTATAATATTTAAAAAGAACAAAACAAAATAATAAAACTGTTGCACACCGTACCGCAGTATTAGACTTAATGTTGGCCACCATGGCTTACCGTAAGGCAAAAAGCATATGGGGTATCCATTTGGAATCTGTCCTTCCAGCTGCCTGGGAGTCATTGGTGCTATGCCGACTCTTTCCACAGGATCGGCTAAAGTCTTATCTTCAGGAGGAGAAAATCGGTCTTCTCTTTCTGCTTTAGACGGTGACAGTCTCTTAGTCTCCGGTTCGACAGGAATCGGGCGTTTCCTAAAAGGAAGCTGTGAGGCAGATCTATCCGCTGGACGCTTGCGAGAAGCACTGGTTGGTGAGACCAATACGCTTCTGACCGTTGGGCAGTTTTCATCTAAACTGTCCGCCCCTGTAAACGCCGGAGGTGCAGGTGAACCGCCTGTCACCGGAGCCTCCCTGGAGCCACAGGCTGGAGTCCCCCAGGCGTTCCCACGCACTCGGATATTGGTGCGCAAATCCAGCGGCGCTGGGGCAACCGACTTGTGGGTACCGTTCATGGTCATGATCCTCGGCATCAACTGGGAGAGATTCTTCGAGATCCGAAGAAGTTTATTGGAATCAGTCAAACCAAAGTGAACCAACCTGCGCAGTTCCCATATCCATGAAATCAAATGGACAGCGATCAGACCATCACCCTGTTTCCTTTTGAGTCACTAGAGGGATTTAGATAAGCGTTCAAATTCAATGACCTGTGAAAAAAAACACACACAAAAAAATAAAAATAAAATAGGCTACATGTGAAGAAACGCTAAGAGATAAGGTACTTATGTGTGTCCTAGTGCACCTATGACAAGGTAGAGTGCAGCTGCGCCAGCTTCATCTGCTTTTAATGAAGTGTCAGAGCGACACGGTGCTTTCCCTTTAAACCGAAACAAAGCGATTCTACCACTTAACTTTATACTAAGAAAGGCAGGAAAACAGCGACGAATTCATAGCATTCTTGCATTTCCGACTTCTGACATCTGTCTGTTTTGCATGCAAGTTAAAAACATTTAACACCGAATTTCGCAAGAAGTTCATGGCTCGTTGCTTGTTCGGAGACTCTGTGCATAGCAATGTGCAGAACAAACACGGAGGGACTAGCCGACTGCCGATCGACTGTCCAGCGCATGATCAATAGTTGACAACTTAAAAAAAAAAAAGTATTCATTTCAACATTAAATTTGGATTCAGTACACAATTTGATTTGTGAGCAACTTTCTGTTTAGCAAGGTATTTAAACTATTCATTAAATTACCTTGGAGAAACTGCTACTACTAACTACTATCAACGCATGAAAAAAACAACCCTTTCTGTTACAAAGAAGAAGTCAAGCTAATTTGTGGGGGAAAAAAAGATGACTTGATGCTAGATTAAAACATAATAATATTTTTTTTAAGTCTGTCTCAGCTTACTTTAGAGCAAAATATTTTATTTTTCTAGTGACTGGTCATGAATAAATAAACGAATAGCCTCACTATTTCCTGGGAAGTACATGACTATAGTTTTGCTTTCTTTCTGTCTCTTTTTTCTTTTTTTTTTTGATAATTCAATTCAGGATCAGTTATATATCATCAAATCACAACAACAACTGCCCCAAGGAGCCTTAAACCATAGCAATCAGTCAGACACCAACCTTTTAGAGAACAGAATCCAGGTGGAGGCTCAAGCAGGTTCATCCAGACGTGCAGTAACTTCTAGTAGAAGCATGCACTTCCCTAAGATTTTGTTACTTGCTTGTGTATTTGGAAGGTCTATCCATGATTACTTGATGCTGTGAGTTATATGCTCTTCTGCGCATGCCCTGCACAGCCATGTGGTGGTGGCCAAATTAGACCTTTCAGGGCTGAAGAAAATTAAGCGATATTGAAAGTGCAGTTCCTCGAGTGACCACTTCAGGCTGACTCCTAAAGCAAGTCAGTCCACATGGACTCCCATGTTAAAGTGCCCAGTTTTACAGCACAATTTCTTTTAATTTAAGTCCATAATTGTGGTGCTACCAGCTTTTGGAGCATTTTAATGCAATTATCTGACCAGTAATTTGGGTAGTCCTATACTTAAACAGACTGTCCAAGAAGTCTGTGTGTTCCAGTTTTGGTAAGTAAAAATCCTTCCATCCATCCATCCTTGAAAATCAAGCTTGCAAGTTTTTTGACTCTTCTAAATTTTGTCAAATCTGATAAAACAACATCATGACAGTTATAAAGCAGACCACAGATTAATGTGTGACATCATTTTGTATGCAGTCTGTGGTGGTGCCCTGCCTGACAAGTGCACTGGCCATAACTTTATAGGTCAATTTCATGATCTATATCAAGGTCATGCCCCAGATTTCTCTGTGTTTTCAGTAAGCAAAGACTAGCAAAAGAATAGTTGAACTACTCAACTCATTATGCAAAGACGTAGTGCAGCTACCAGAAAGTTACTGAAACTGAAACATCCTGGACAGATCACGAGTCTGTCACAGGGCTAACACGGTGATACAGACAACCATTCACACTCACACTTAGGGGGCAATTTAGAATTACCAGTTAACCTAACCCCACTAACTGCATGTCTTTAGACTGTGGGAGGAAGCCGGAGTACCCAGAGAGAACCCACGCAAACACGGGGAGAACATGCACGCAGGGGTCCCGGCCAGATGGTGGAGTTGAGTGCTAACAACTCCACCACAATGCTGCCTTAGTTCAAACAAGGCTTAATTTTACATTGTCAGCATTTGTCTCAAATATTTGATTAGTTTATCCCTTGCCTGGAGTTGGTGATATCACCAGGCTGCAGACTCAGAGCTGAATTCAAGCAATCCCCAAAGGAGGGATAAAGGAAGATTGACTCATCAGTTAATGCATGTTACTGCTACGCTTACAGGTACCCACCTTTCCTGATATCAAATTCTGTATGCAATCCTGCAAATGCAAACACATGCAAAAATCACATCTCGTCTTCTTATCTTTATTCTTATCCCACCCCACCCTCTACCATGTTCAGATTACCTTGGTCAATTTGGGACTTTCCTCTTTCCACTGAAGTGTGGAGTGGGCAACGGAAAGTTAAGTATAGTGTCTAAAGTCCCTAAAAAGCCCTGACACTATACAAACAAGATCTGCAGCTGTTGGGTTATTCAAGCATTATGGTCTGGATTTAAGTATCAGCCTTTATGAAAATTACATGCTTACTTCTTTTACACCCGGCCTTATCTTGAACACGTACATCATATCGTTTACAGCAGAATGAAATAGACACTTACTGAAGTTTGGTGACATTTAACAAGATGCAAATAAATGTCAACAGAACATCTTCTCACACTCATTTAACATTTTAGGGACTTAATATGTGCTTCAGGTGAAAAAATGATCATAGATGATAGGAGGTAAAATATGTACACAAGCTGCAAGACACTGAAATGGGGCCCCCTTGTGCTGTGAGAGCACAGGTGCATCTTGAATCTTAAAAAAAAAAATGCAGACATTAATTAAATCGTGCTAAAAGTTAAAGAAATAATTTGGGCCTAAACAAACTTCTGATGTGTTCCCCTGATAAGTGGGTTTGATAGCTGTCATTACTAGTACATGGTGGAGCGCTAACCTAGTGCAGCATTTACAGCTACAGAAAATGTGGCAATGACTTTTAGTCAGTCAAAAGACCAAAGTGTTTTTGAAATGTGATATGTATGTTCTTCACTTAACGCAAATTCAACTGGAATTTAAGTGAAAAGTAATGTAAGTAAAGTAAAACTAAAAATTAAATAAAAAGACTGCACTGGCAGCTACAAACTGGATGTGCTTAGTCTGATAGGCTGAGTTAGTGTCTCCCCCTTGCGGATACAAGCCAAGCTTCATTTAGATGATGCATGATTAGATGTATGTATGTATAGATGTGATGGAAAAAAATGTGCTAACATTAACAAAAAATAAATGTGCCTTTTACTATAAAAAAATATTATTTAATTGCCGTTTTAACAAACAGGTTTGCAATACTCTTATTCTACATATTTGGCAAAAATATGCAAGACAAAAAGCTACATATGTTATATGTATATGTAACACCTATTTGAAAGGTAATTTAAACAATATATATAGATGTATCAAAAAAGAGTAAGAATGAAAATATGTCCATAAATGTAAAGTGAAAATCTTTCATATATATTTCACACTTGGGGATTATTATCTGCTCCTGGCCATTTTGGATTGAGTCCCAAGACAGTTTACAGTACTGTGCAAAAGTCTCAAGCCACCTCTCATTGCTTCATTTTTTTCCTTCCAAGGAACTAGTTTTTGTTGTAATTATTTTTAAAAGGACTTTATCTGTAGTTGGTCTTTTAAAGTTTTTTCCTGGGCTGTCTTTTCACTCATTTTCAGTTCAGTCTTCATACCTGACTATTTTCACCTTTTATGTATTGATTGAAGTGTCAGGCCTAGAAAAAATATATACAGCAGATGAAAGTCGCGTCCTTAAGAAAAGGAAAAAAATCCAACAAAGATGTCTTGATGCATTCTCAATCATCCAGGAAAGTAAATCTCCAAAAGTTGATTCTGTTCATCTGGACGTAGCGTTTTTGTGGG
>VUQG01002314.1:0-17294 GCA_015106755.1 Etia nguti
CCATTTTTTTCTCCTCACACTGCGTCTTCCTGTTGTGCTGTAAACAAAGTCTAGATCACTGATATAATCAGCTGTTATCTTTGGTATTGGCAAGTGTTTAAAAGCAGAAAGTAAGATTACCAGTTTGGCCAGGATCAGTGCATCATTCATTAAGTCCAGTAGCGGGGTTTGTGTATGAATGTTGTAAAAAGAGTAAGCAGCCTTCAGGCTCCTATGAAGAGGGTGATGCATCACAGTCGAGGGCAAAGTGTAGAAACTAGTGAAATCTGTGAGAATGCCACCAGCACCCTGAGGGAAATTAAAACAAGCACAACGTCACTTTAAGTCCAGAAGAGCCATCAATGTCAGGCTGCAAATCTGAATCCACACACCTCTACTACATATGTGTCAATTATGTTGTCCTGTGGTAAGAACCAGTGAGCCACCTCCTCCTCTCCCATAGAAGGGGCAAGCTGGAAACGTCTCAAGTATCTCTGTAGCAGTTCAGTAACCTGACCGACGTCGCGCCTTTCCATCGGCCGCAGACCCGGAGTCTTGGTGCTCTGCACAGGGTGGAGAGAGCAAAAGGAAAATCACTACGAGTTCCTGCTATCAACAGGAACAGTAAAGAGAGATGCTGGACTGATGAGTGTAAGTGTTTACATCTGGTAGTCTGTAGAGTTTCATGGTTCTTTGCAGGGTCATGTTTCTGCTCAGATGGGAAAATTTAACTTCCACAAGCTTTCTAGGATTCAAAGAGCGGTGCCAGTACCTGGGGATAAAAAAAAAACAACAACAAAAAAAACCCCAAAACGAAATCAAAACACTTTCACTAAATGTGCTCTTTAGAAGAGATACGTATAAGCTAACATATCAAAGAAAAAACCACCAAGGCACTCTGTTTTCATTAAAAATTAAAATGCTTATATTCTCATGGCACTGAATGGCTGAATCTTTTCTAGTGGTGTTCCACCAATAGCAAACCTACAGTTAAGAGTGAGAGTGGAAAACTTGACTAGTAAAGTACTGGTGGAGTTTTACGGGTGGAAAAGATTCAGAGTGTCCATGGACTCAGTTTTCCCCCATCAGAGCTTTAAGTTAAATATGACCATGCCGTGAGTATAAAGGTATTTTAATTTCATATTAAAAAAGAGAGTGCCTTGGAGTTTTATATATTTTTTAACATGCTGTCCATGTGTTGGGTTTGAAAAGTGAATAACATACCTGCATGTAGACACAGGTTTAGGCAGCACAACTCCAGCGGTGTATACGGCCTGAAAAATTCCTTCTAAGTTCACTCTCCTTGTTATCTCTCTGATGAGCACAGGAGCAACGCGCTTTGAACGTAGCTTCTTATGAACACACAGGAAATTGATTTCCACCATCTTCTTCAGCCTGGAGCCACAAGTGACAAAAGAAAAGAAAAAGAAAGGATGGATTGCATGTTAGAGTAAAACACTTTCCCCATCTCTGCTGTTCCCAAATGCATACGACAAGTAACGAGCACCCACGTGTCATAGACTCGTATATCTGCAGGGATGGCACTGATGAAGCCAACGAGCTTCTTATTTGAGGACACTCTCACTCCGCAATGCCACTGTGGTAACCAGCCCGGTGGACGTAAAGCCCTGAGAGGGGAACACGTGTTCATTATAACCGCATCGACTAAAGCTACTGTACATGAATCATGTGATAAACATGAAGAAACTTACCATTTAAGAAAGTTTGGAGAATAATCAAATCTGAACATGTTATCATCATCCTCCACATAATTTTCATTCAACAATGTGTACAACTCCTTTAGCTGCAAAAGAGCATGACAATAAATCATTCTGTTTTTTTCTATATCAATACTATGATTAATCTCACTGGTGTATTTTTTAAAAAACACTGCACTTACGACATCTGCATTACTGAGATCCAAAGTGTCCCACATAAAGCCTTGAGGTAAAGAATATGGCTCCTGTCTGATGTTCTCCTTGTCAGCCTCAATTGGCCCGTGACTCGTCACAACTTCATCTGCAAAAATAGCACAGGCTTTTGTCAAAGGTTTGAAACTGTTTTTCAATCACCACACTTCCACGGGACCTCATAAAACTCCATGTCCTTAAACTGTGAGCAATGCACAAAACTGCTGATGGCATCAATCAGACTTTATGTAAATCTGCTGCTGTTTGTCCTGCGTCGACCCCCACAGCCTGTGGCTGCACAAAGGCCTGACTCGTTGGGTCACGGCTGTTATGGGAACAACTTGATCTAATGCTGCTGAGCATGCCCAGTGGGAATGCATGGACCCCTACTGTACATTGCAGCTGACATGTTTCTAAGATACTGGCTTAAATCACCAGACTGAGGAGATAAAACCAGCAGATGGCGCTGGTGCAGAAAAAAAAAACTGCAGAGAAAAATAATTTCTGTTGACAGAGGAAATAATACCAGTTTAAACAGGAGTGCAATTCATTTAAAAGAATTTAACTAAGTACTTACTTAATTTTGGGACAGGCTGAGTATCCCAGAACTGGTACTTGTGCTTTGCTGCCTCATCTATGCTCTTTGCTGGACCCTGGCAGGACAGCAGCTCCATAGCTCTTTGGATGTCCTGCAGCTTCTGGATGGGCAGGCCAGGGTTCTGATTTAGAGCAGGGACACATACACAGATTACTTAATGTCTGTATCACTCAGCCAAACACTGGATGCCTTAAATAATCTAAATGTAGACAAGAGGCAACATCGGAGTGTGTGCAAATAAACAGTCTTATAGTCATGTTTACACGAGTCTTTTCCTGGACACGATACTCCCACTGAACAAGAGAAACTGGATTAATCATGTCACTGTATAAATGACTGATGCAGTCAAGGGTCTTTAAGTTATAGATGCAAAAAAACAGATATGACAGTCCCTGTCATAAAATCATTTAGTTAAGCTTTATTTGCCTTCTTCATCCTATCAGCACATCAGAGTCTGGATGTAGTTATTGTTTATTTTTCTAAAGCAGCGTGCAGTACGTAGAAATCTCACAGCTGGCTAAAAGTTTGTGATATATCCTTTTACCAAAATAAACTACCTCATTCCAGTATTATTACAGAATACAAACAGGGAGCATGCCAGGGCTGGAAAAACCTTACTGACCATGACACATTGATGGCAAACAAGCTGAATTCTGGGTTGTTGCTTTCCCTTTTCTTCCCCTTCCTCTTTCAGCATATTAAAAGTAGCTTGTTTTATTTTGTATCCCCTGCCCTAAAAAAAAAGGGTCTGTGGACTCATTTCACTGGGTCATCATCACCATCATCATCACACCTTGATCTCCTGAGAGTCCGAGGCAGAGTCAGACTTGGCTCCCCCCGAGCTTGGCTTCTCTTTCTTCCTCTTCTGCTTCTTCTTCTTCCTCTTGGCCCCCAGCTCTCCCCCTGGACTGCTACAGACATGAAAACAAACGATGAGGATGGATGCTGGCTCTGCTAGACCCGCACACAGAGCTAACGTTAGCTACCATAGCAACGTATGACAGCTCAGCTACTTAACGTTAGCTAGCTAGCGGTTTGTCTTAATGGTTGCCCGCCATGTCATTCAGTCGGAGAGCTTTAAAGAGGTCGCAACGTTATAAACAGTTCAAAACGGCCTGTGTTTAGTGTCTGCTAATACTAGCAGGCTCACTGCCTTAGCCGCTCACAAGCAGGCTGCCTGGAATAACGTTACTGCGTTTCCCCGAGCCGACCGGACAGGCCACCCCTCACCCTTGCATATGCTCATTCTCCTCCTCGTTGTCTCCGTCTATCCCGCAGGTGTCCTGGTCGTCCAGCTCCAGGCTCTGCTGACTGGCTGCGGATTCACTGTCCTCCGCCATCATAAAAATGTTTTAAAAATATAGTCAGCCACCGTTTAACAGATCTAACGGGGAGCGGGCGAGAGATGGAAAAAACAAAGAAAATGTCGAAGGAAATCGCGCCGCCTAGAGGCCAAAGGCGGGAAATCAGAACTCAGCTGCTGCTTTTGAAGCCGAGTGGTACCCAAACTAGACTTTTACCTTATTTCAAACCTCTAGCAATTTAAATGTTATAGACACTTTAGACACTTGTTTCTGATACTGAGGGGGAAAATAAATAAATATTAAAAATTACAGGAAATTACCTAAAAAATACAAAAATCTAAAACAATATTTTTGAAATAATAAAATACAAAGTAAAAATAAGATGTTTGTCAGTTTTTTAAAACTATATACTTGGATGTCTGCTGGACTGTCAGCAAGTGTGTTCTAAAGTCATACTGTCAATGAGAAAAACAAATGCAAAGTAATACTTTTTGCAACTTCAACATTTTTAAACATATTTAAATTAAGTAAACAAAACCATCCTGGAAAAGAACTGATGATGTAGCAGATGAAACAAAAAGCCTAAAGGTTGCAATTAAATAAAAATACCCATTTAAATGTACAAAATTACAACAACTCTGCAGGTGCATAAGGTAGGTTTTGGACAGCAACTTTGAATACTCCTAAATGATACCAAATCCCCAGTTTTCTTATATTGAACACATATAAAGACACACAGATCCCTGTCAGTTAATTAAGTGAATCTAATTAATCAGTTAATAAAAACCATCCTCAGTGAGTCTGGGACTGTTGGCGTCCTTATGGAAGGCTGCAGTCAGGACCATTGAGGCATAACTGATATGTTTTTGTAGATATCTGACCTAACTGAAAACAAGGATGAGAAATTATTATTTTTTTATCATTTTATGTTCTCAAGCTTTATAATGGTTATGATGAGTACTACAAATAATAAAGCCGTTGGAAAAAAAAATGGTGAAAATTACCCTCAGAAAGTACACCTAATTAACACTCAAGGGCCATTTTGTTAGGTACGCCTACTCTGTAATGCAAATATCTTATGGCAGTGGCTCGGTGCAATTAGGAATGCAAGCACAATCAAGATGACCTGCTGAAGTTAAAACTGAACATCTGAATAGAGAAGAAAGGTGATTTAAGTTAATTTGACACCAAGAACCATCCCATGTGTAAACAGGCTGGTCTAGACAGGTCAATTCAGCAGTTTCTTAAAAACTGTTGATTTACTGGGATTTTCTCCACACAACCATCTCTATAGAGTTTACAGAGAATGGTCCAGTGAGCGGCAGCTTTCTGGATGAAGAGGCCAGAGGTCATGGCCAGATTGCTTTGAGTTGACAGCAACTCAAATAACCACTCGTTATGACCAAGATATCCAGACGCACAGCAGCAGAAGACCACACAGTCAGCTAAAAACAAAAATCTGAGTATATAGTCCAACAATGGACAACAGAAGATTGGAAAACATTGCCTGGCGAGTTTCGATTTCTGCTGCAACATCAGATGGTACTGTCATAATTTGGAGTAAACGCCACAAAAGCATCGAGCCATCCTGTTTCTACGGTTCAGGTTGGTGGTGTAAAGGTGTGCGGGATATCTTCTTGGAAGCCGTTATGCTCCTTAATACAAAGATCAAATCGTCAAACAATGAGTTCCCTGTGTTTAAATGGCCTCCAGAGTCACCAGATCTCAATCCAGTACAGCACATTTGGAATGTGGTGGAACCGGAGATTCTCAAAATGGATGTGCAGCCACCTGAAAGCAAACAGGGTTCCCACCTGATTCTAGCAAGGTGTACCCAATAAAGTGGCCCATGTGAATACATTTTAACTTTTACCTGGATTAGCGTATAAACAGTACTTTGTCCTTATAGTGTCCTTTAAATGCCCTGCCCTAAAAACACAGTTTTTGCTCTAAGAGATAGAGAGGTTTAATTTTGCAAACAGATGCACACTCAGTTAATTCCAGTTTGGCTGTTTATTCAGAATAAAAGGCTTCAAATATAATGCAAGCATCCGATTTACACACTCAAAGATACTGTAATGCTCATCCACCCTAAAAGGGGAGATTGCTGTGTGGGAAACTAAAAGAGAAAAGGCCATTCATAACACATCATTTTGATAAGGCAGAGGTAAGGAAAGACTATACAAACTCTGTAATATGGCTGCTTTGTCTATGTGAACCTTGACTTGGATGCATGTTGATCAGTCAGCATTAAGTCAGCCACCACTGCAAAACACATTTCAGACAAACGTTCACCCACAAAACACGCACTGAAACGACCTGCAGTGTAGCTTCACATATCCAGTGCCACACACACACACACACACACACACAAAACATCTTTAACTGCTTACTCTGAGGGAGACTGAACTCTTGCTGATTACTGTAGAGGATTTTACGATTGCAGCAGCTGGTAGACATTTTCTGAGATGTCTGCAGTGTAGCTTGTTATACGCTAGTGCTGAGGAAAGTTTACTGCATGCTTTCTTTCACAAGCAGGAGAGAAAGTGAGGGCTGAGGTAGGAAGGAGGGGGAGGGCGGACGAAGGCAAAAGGAGGTGAGAAATAAATAAGGTAATCAGTTGCTGTAGAGTCAGGCTATTCAAAGGCACTTGGATCGTGGGTGAGTGGTTCAAATGGAGGTGAAACACAGCAAGCAAATACAGTTTGTATTTCAGGTGAAAGGTTATCGAGCGTTTGCTTTTATAGCTTGAACGTTAAGGTTGGTACGGAGGAAAAGCCCTTAACATATTTAAAAGAAAGAAAAAATAGCCTATTCTCAGATAAAATACTTCATGTTTGGCAATTAAAATTATAATGATTAAAATGACAAAAAAGGCATCAAGCAGCCATATAAAAGTTATGCATAGCCTTTAAAGCAAAAAAAATAAAAATAAAATAAAAAATACACCAGTCAGTGGTTCAACAGTTACAAAACCCTTCATACCAATATCCCTCACAACTAATTTGGGTGGCTTTGTAGTGGTATTACATCCTTACCCACCAGCATAGCGGTGTGTCACATTATCTGATTATGCTACAGAGCAGATAGTGGTTAAACCTCCTCAGTCCAGAAACTTTATCTCCCACAAAGCCTTCTGATGGGCTAGATTAAACTCTAGCAACATACCACCAACCGTTCAAAGTAAATCCCTCGAACACGACTGCCCCGTTTTGCACAGATGTTTCATAATCTCAGACATCAGTCAGCGTGAACAAACCGGGGTTATAACTTTCAAACGAGTGTTGCTGCATGTTACTAGATTAAGCTAATGGACTGAGGCCAATATGGCTCAAGAAAGAAAGTTTTTTGTAGTCTCGGATTTTCCATGAACCACCCATCGACTGCTTCTACTACAGTTCATTTATGCTTGCAAGGCTATTCATTAAAAAGGCATATATTTGTTGTGCATAAAATATCCTAATTTTGTGCCTCCAGCGTCTTTATGTCTCCCCTCAGGCAATGTGTTCGCCATGCCTGACGAGTGGTCTGTTTATGTAGTGTTTCATGAAAAGTGAAGTACAACAGTGGTCATTAAGAGTCCAGCAGAAGTGTTCATTTCTCAACCACATGGGCTCCCAGTGCTAAAATATTGTTTCAGTGCTATATTAAGAACAAAAGGCTTCAATTTAAACACATATATCCTTCATGTCGTGGTCGGAGCAGAGGTGGAGTCGTGGTTAACGGACAGATTTACACTCTTTCAAGTCTGTTTCAAAGCAGAACCCACATGCACGTGTGTTTCCTGATAATTTTTTCCTCCTCCTAGTACCTTTCCTTCTCCTCCTAGTGCCGGCAAAGATGGTGCCTCCGAAAGTGAAGTGTATTAAAAAAATATGGAGGAAATAAATCACAGTTGCACTCATCAGAATGGATGCATTCAGTCACATTAGTGGACAGGATTACCATTGAGCATGCCTCTAATGTGACTTTGTGAGTTGCTTAGCTCACTAGAAAATGCTCAAAACAGCAATAATAAGAACATGATGACACTTTAACCTCAACAACACCATTTCTGCTTGGAACGGAACACCTCATTCTTTGAGCATGAGTTGGAGGGGTGGGGTACAGCTCTCTCAGCAACACACAAATCCTGTTTTTAGCGGGAATGCTGTGCAGTGTGGTTATGCTTTTTTATCGCTGCTTTATGGCACGCATACTGAGACTCTCTCCCATGTCTGAAATGTTAAATATTTAGCGTGCTTCTCATTTCTACTTTAAGATCAGTTTTCACTGAGATTTTATGATTAAACCTTACTTAACTTTGCTCAATGTCTTGTTAACTTTGATTAATTTTTTCCCAGAATGAGAAAGAGATTGTTTCATTTACGCTGACTTTTTTTAAACACCATGGCAACTAAAAGAGCTTTAAATGAAGTGACTGGTGTTCTATTTCAAACAGACTTGAAAAAAATGTGAATCTTTCCTTTAATTGTCATCTGTCATTTTAGGTTGAAGGCCAGCAGGGGTCGCTCCTCCCTCCTTTGCCAGGGGCTTTTCTTCTCCTCCTCTGCATCCTCGTGTGCCGCGTCCTCATCCGGAGACACTGACAGCAGCGCGTGATCAGTCTTGAAAGTCACTCCCTCTGGGGTTGGCAGGGGTGGAGGAGAAGTAGGGGATGCAGAGGAAAGCGAGGGTGGCTCCTCCTGTATTTGTACTCCCTCAGCTGTTTTACCCACCGCATCCCCCTGCCCCTGATCCCCTCTGTTACTCTCTGCTTTGTCTGACAAGACAGGTCCAGATTTGCTGCCCTTGTGGCTGCACGTCTCCTGCTCACAGCCTCCCACGTTCAGATCATCCACAAACACCAGCTGAGTATAGGCCGAGGCTGGCGTCGCCCCCTTTGATCTGTCTTTCTCAATCCCCCTTTCCTCCTGCTCAGCATCTCTCCCCCTGCGCCCTGCTCTCGGCTCATTCAGGTCTACACCCGAGTCCAGACTGGCATCATTACAACTGCCATGCCTGCCTTCGCGGCTGCTACCTTGCTGACCTCCTGCGCCTGGCGTGCTGTTGTTGTTGTTGTGGCACCCCGCCCGCTGAAGATCAATGTAGGAGTGGCGAATGTGCGCATTGGAGCGTCCATCCAGGGAGACAAACCAGGCTCGTGGGTGAGGCAGAGGCTTCCCTCCTCTCAGCTCCATTAAAGTCTTTTCAGCCAGCAAGGTGTCCTCGCTGTTTATTTCCACAAGACCCGACTCCCCGAGAGCTCCTGGAATAGACAGAGACTCTGACAGACCTGAGAGACCCTCGCCTTCACCCTGCTTTTTTGGACCTGGGTCGCAGTCAGTGGGGGTTTGCCCCAGAGGCTGCTGGGAATGTGAGGCGTTGAGCTCAGCCTGGATGGTCTCTAAGTCGCTCTGCTGGTCAGTCTGCAGCAGGAGGGCCTGACCAGACAGAGGGTGCTCCCCAGGCAGCCGCATGTAGTGTGCTGGGATTACAAGTGTGGGTCGCACTCTTGAGTAGCCTTCACCTCCACTCAGCAGATCTACAGAGCCGCAGCAGAGCAGCTGGCCTGGGCGGGAGAGCAACTGTGGACTGGGCCGCTCCAGGTGGTCCACGGACCGGGACAGAAGGTGGTCGGGAGCCCTGCACTCACCTCCCTCCCCTCTGCTGGGGGAGTGCGGAGGAGAGGAAGGGGACATGCAATCAATAATCCCAACACTGCTCAGCTGTGTAGCTGACACTTGACCATGATTGGTGGATGACAATGCATCTGAAATCTGGTTGCTAGATGAGCAGAAGGAGGTGTATGATTGACGGTAGCCCCTCTCTGTCCCCGATGATAGAGCAGCCTTCAGCTGAAACGTCTCCACAGACTGTCGGTAGTCTCGGCTGCGAGGCGTCAGATTGCCCAGAGATGATCCGTGGTGGCTGTTGTTGCCGAGAGAGGAGCGGCTATGTTTTTTTTGATGGATAAGGCTGTGTTGACGTTGATTGTCTTGGTGCTCATATGAGGAAGGCTTGAGCATCGGAGTGGTCATGTCAGGCTCAGTTCCCGTGGAAACAAGCTCCAGCTGCACCTGAAGGCAACGACAAAATTCGGGTGTAAGAATATTTTTAAATACAGTCATATGAAGCAAACCATAAAAAAAACATTGTAGTTTAATTACAGACATGTATTGTGCTATAGTGTGAGTAATTCATCTGTGTTTGGTCCCATGCTGGTGTTCTTTTGTGTTAAGCAGAGTGTTTTTAGGTGTGCAACCAATGAGGTGACTGTGTGCAGCTATCCATAAAAACAGCCTTCTGATTGGTTGAAAAATCAAAATGAGGGGGGAAAAAAGCATAAACAGTGGCTGCAGCTGCAGGTTCACTCTATTACAAAGAAGTTCTTTGTTATTATGACTCCTGTCTTCTCTGCCGTAGGGGCCAAGTTAAAGGACCAACAATAGAAATGCAGCTACAGCACGATGATATCATTTTTTTAATTCAAGGGCCACATATTAATGCCTTTTCCTCCATCGAGAAGCTGTAAAAATGATAAAATGATGTAGATTTTATGTTCTACAGAGGTGTGAAAAACTGTTTGCCCCCTTCCTGATTTCCCTTTTTTTTTGTATGTTTGGCACACTTAAATGTTTCAGATCATCAAACAAATTTAAATATTAGACAAAGATGACACAAGTAAACATAAAAAGGGCAGTTTCTAAATGAAGGAGTTTATTATTAAGGGGGAAAAAAATCCAAGCCTGCATGGCCCTGTGTGAAGAAGTGAATGCCCCCTAAACCTAATAACTGGTTGGGCCATCCTTAGCAGCAACAAATGCAAGTAATCATTTGTGATAACTGGCAATGAGGGTTTTACTCATTATGGAGGAATTTTGGGACACTGTTCTTTGCAGAATTGTTGTAATTCAGCCACATCGGAGGTTTTTCTGAGCTTGAACCACCTTTTTAAGGTCCTGCCACAGCATCTCAATCCGATTCAGGTCAGGACACTGACTAGGCCACTCTAAAGTCTTTTGGAGTGGCAAAGTTTTTCCTAAGCCATTCAGAGGTGGACTTGCTGGTGTGTTTTGGATTACTGTCCTCCTGCAGAACCCAAATGCGCTTCAGCTTGAGATGGCCGGACATTCTCCTTCAGGATGTTTTGGTAGAGAGCAGAATTCATGGTTCCATTTACCACAGCAAGTCTTCCAGGTTCTGAGGCAGCAAAAGAGCCCCACACCATCACACTACCACCACCATATTTTACTGTTGGTATGATGTTCCCTTCCTTTTCTGTTACTTTTATACCAGATGTAACGGGACTCAAAACATCCAAAAAGTTCAGTTTTTGTCTCGTCAGTCCACAGAATATTTGCCAAAAAGTGCTGGGGGTCATCAAGATGTTTTTTGGCAAATGTTAGATGAGCCTTTGTTTTCTTTTTGGTCAGCAGTGGTTTTCTCCTCAAACTCTCACATTGATGCCATTTTTGCACAGTTTCTTTCTTATTGTTGAATCATGAACTCTGACCTTAACTGAGACATGTGAAGCCTGCGGTTCTTTAATGTTGTTCTGGGTTCTTTTGTGACCTCCTCATTGAGTTGTCGATGTGCAATTGGAGTAATTTTGGTAGGACAGTCACTCCTGGGAAGCTTCACCACTGTTCAGAGTTTTTTCCATTTGTGTAAAATGACTCTCACTGCCATCTTGCCAGTAATCAGGCCTGAGTATGTTTATTGAAACTGAACTCAGCTTTCAAAATCACAGTGAATTCATGATTTAACTACAAGGACAATTACTTTTTCACACAGGACCAGACAGGTTTGGATAACTTTTCTCCCTTAATAAATGAAATCATCATTTAAAAACTGCATTTTGTATTTACTCGGGTTCTCGTTGTCTAATTTTTAAAATTGTGTGATGATCTGAAACACTGACAAATACACAGGGGGCAAACACTTTTTCACACCACTGTATATATGAAAACTGTTGAGTCACGCATTCACACAGTAATAAATGAAGGTATAAAAGTTAGTTTAACACTGTTGAACTGCAGGTAACAGAATACAAGTTATTTGTAGGTTATTTATCCTGAAGCAAAAGAGCATGTTCACCTAATGTGATCTAATGTTATGTATGTTATGTAATGTAATGCAATTTCCTAATTTTATAAGGCTATTAGACAGAATCAGTTTAAGGTTTGGAGCTCTAACCTGCAGCTATTTCACATTAGAAATAAATACAGAATGCACAGAGTGGTGAAATAAATATATTAACTAATTAACTAAAAAGATTACCTGCAGTAATTTTTTTCCTAACACATTAAAAAACAAAAAACAAATAGTGTCTCCAGCTGAGGCAGGCTACACATGATCGGTCTTTTTGTGCAGAATAAGAGTGAAATAATGTATCAGATACCCCGTTTTAATGTAGCGGGACTGATCCTGAAGTAGAAAGCCTGGGTGTAAAAAGACAGCAAATGCAAAGAAAGCCTGGCTATGCAATACTTTCTTTAGAGAACACCCAAAATATTGAATATTCAGTGAAAGATTTAGGTGTGTTTTCTATTTCCAACACCTTTAAACAGTCATTAATGTGTAAACTCCTTAAACTGTGCCATCTGATCACTGAGCTGTTCAAGGCAAACACACCTCATTGCTTATGAGGTTCAGGTGAGACATGGACGTGGCTTGGTCCCTCTTGCTGCTGTCCAGTCCAGAGGACAGTGTGAGCTTGCGGTGAGACCCTCGTGGCTTCAAACAGCGACGTCTGGGTGAACACAGACACAGAGCATGTTTAATCTTTAAAATCAGGATAATTACTAACGGTGAAAAATACTTCCCTGACTTTTTGTTGGAACAAGTTGAGACTGGACAACAGCATTTATGAGGGCTTATATTTACTGTGTAGCGCAGCTGCCCGAGTCCAGATTGTTTACATTTGATCAACATAAAATTATATTACTACCATGTGACTTACTATGGAGAACTTTTATTAGTACAGGGCTTTGTTTTCTGGTACTGTTATCACAACTGAAGAACTAATAAATGTATAAACCTAGGCAGACAGAAGGATGACAGATGGGGCTGGATTCAATAAAAAAGAAATGTATTCAAAACAAGTATTGTTAATGTTCAGTTAAATGTGGCTTGCAAACACTCTTGAGATGAGATAAGCCCAAGCTGTCCTGTAGGCCTGCTAAGGTAAATTCTGGACTAAAAGCAGAGTGAAAAAGACCAAAGTAGCAGTACACATGTTATAGATACGGACTGACATCATCTTCCCTAATTTAGATGCTAATCTGGAAACTCCTGCTGTAGTCTGTGGAAAGGCAAAGTGTTTCACACACCTGCAGTAGTACAGCAGGAGGCAGAGCAGACAGAGCAGGATGAGAGCCATGCCTCCCAGTATGGCCAACAGAAACACAGTGTGGTACGTGCTGATGTCCTTTGCAACCATTGGACCTGTTACAAGACATGTGTTGTAGCACCACAGAAAAAGCTGTTTGGTGGATGTGATAAGCTTGGACGTCTGCTGTCAAGTAAACCACATAAATGACAGAACAAAAATATGTGTTTTGTGAAGTAAATTTAATTTGTGTCTATGGATTTTCTTACCGGTGTGTAGAGACGACATGGCGGCCACCCAATACCCCAGCTGAGGAACAATGTAGGTTAGGCTGAGCTGGTTTCCCTCCCTCTGCACTTGAGCCCAGCTGCTCTTTATCCAGATACCTGCAGACACACAAAAATCACAGTATGTGGAAACAAACTTTGTAAAGATTACTCTGTGAGGACTCCGACAGAATGAAGGAAACACTGGCTGCAGCAACTGCCCACCTGCCTCCTCTTAATTATGTAAAGACAGGGCTGGATGGAGTTAAGACAGATAATCTCTTAATGTGTTAGGAGCAAATTATTTATGGTCAAGATCTTAGCCAAATGATAGATGTTTGGATAAACCAGTCAATTTAATTACAGTATTTCTGAAATAAGATATTTGTTCAAACATAAGAGTAAAAGGAAAGGTTTACAAGTTGGTAGTGAGACCTGTTACAAAGTATGGTTTGGACACGGTGACATTGACAGAAAAGGCAGCAGGTGGAAGAGCTGAAGCTGAAGATTGGGATTAAAAGAGTACATTATAATGGACAGCTCAGGTTGAGCAGTGTGGAGACAAAGTTAGAGAGGCAAGGCTGAGATGACATAGGGCGAGATGAAAGCAGATCCACTGTGGTGATGCTAAAGAGAATGGCTAAAAGGTGACCAAACACACCTCTTCTTTGACTAAAATCAACATTTGATAATGAAGCTTTGTAATAAACTGTCTAGTTAGCAGTGTACACATCTGGTGGCACAGATTAAAAATAATAAAAAATTTGAACTGCCACCTATGCACAGCTTAATGTCTTCTACTGACTTATGACTTTCTTCGCCATCTCCAGAGCTGCAGGTACTCTGATTAACGGCTCAAACGTCTGACCTGACTTGTTCTAGAGACGGCAGTGTTTTGGTAGTACTTAACTCTCCCACAAGGAGGCAACATGTAGATAACAGTGCTACCCTATGAGCAGTGTACACTGAGTACAATAGCGGCTCTCCGCATAGCCAGAATGGAAAACCACTACAAAGCCAGAGGCATTGACTGATTGGCTCCCAGTAAATCTGCTTCAAGAGGAAAACACTGTGTTGTGCCTTTGCACTTCCGATCCTCGGGCTCTCAGGGCTAACGCGGTGAGACTTACTTTGTTTCTATGTTTATACAAAGTTATATAACATCAAGTGGTTAGGAATATGCATCAATGTTAAAAAAAGGAGGAAACAAAAGGGTAAAGAGGATATTCAAAGAGGAAAGGCAAATATACAAGAGATGCTGACGGGGGGAAACATCACAAGCAGAGGAAATGAGGGGATAAACAGGAGGAGTGGAAGGAGAGATAAGGGAACAGGCACAAAAAACAGAAGAGAAATGAGAGCGAGGCTGTGTGACTCAGCACCACACACACAATCACACACACACCACTGTGCCGAGCCCTGCCCAGATTCACCAAAGTCCCTCTCTGAATCCTTTCCACAGGGGAGTCCTCTCTGTGTGGCTGACCTGTTTCATAGTTACAAATGACGGACCTGTTCCCACGCTTCGGTACAATACAGCAATGACAGACAGGAGGGCAGCTACTCAGACGCAAGGCAAACATTTATAAAGTCAATACAGCTCATATATTACTTCTGCTTCTCGCCCATTCATACAAAGCCAACATGGCCAGCCGCAGAGAGTCGTCGGCTGATCTGAGCGAGCAGCGCTTATTTGCATCGTCAGACTCCCGACTCGCACACACAGGTGAACCTGATCTGTTTGTGTATGACATCAGTCCTCCCCATGCCTGCTTGACATCAAACAATACATGACATGTCGCCAGTTGCACAAGTGAAACAGGTTTCTCTCTCTCTCTGTGTGTTCACGCCTCCTCCATGCGAGTGCTTCATAAATAATACTAGCGTCTTTGTGAGGCTGCTATCCTCAGCCTGGTGCACTGCAGGCACCAGATGGATTTCAAACTTCTTTTTGTCTGTTTATTATCTTCAGTTTAACACTCACACAGATTTCACCCACTAAATGCTCAGTGAAGAAACTCAATCAGGAGATGGGCCGGTCTGTTGTGTTACTTATTTGGTGGGTTGCTAAGGAACATGAGATGTAGCCTGGAGAGGGGTCCGGGAACGGCTTCTTGTTGTGGAAATACTCGCAGCTACAGGTTGTGAGGAGGATACAAGTGTGTGTGTGTTCATTCAGCTTTTATGAAAGCCCTTTTTATAAGCCCTGGATGTTGATACTTTAGCGCTTTAAAACAGACTCCTGAGATCCTGAAACTATCACAGGAGTCAATGTGGACCTGTTTTTTAATCATTGTTAATTCTCTGTAACACTCTGATGTATGATTAGAGTTCAGATTAGAGTTCAGACAGAGAATAAAGTTGAACAAATGAAGGAGAAATTAAAAATACTTGCCATTCAAATGTTTTATTTTCTTTCTATCCATTCATCTGTCCATCTAGATCTCACTGAACACACCTAGAAGCAATCTTTAGACACTGTTTGGCCAAATAAATCCGAGCTCTAAAATGTTTATTGTGAAATGACTGTAGCATGAATGTAGTACACATATCATGACACGTGGGAAGTAGGACATTTTTAGGATTTTCATCCAATTGTAAGATATCAGTAATAGTGATGAATTAACGAAGAATTATGCCCTGCCAGGAGTTCCCCTCAGCTCCACAAGAGGTTTCAGTGTCATTCAGTTCACGATTTTTATTTTCCACCCTTGCTGCTTTAATCAGTCCTTTTTCCAACAATAGCAGACAGCTGCTTTTAGTGAAAAATTATCTGCTACAAGCACAGCACCAAACAACAGTGATAATATAATTAGGTGGAGAACAAACTGACACATTTAACAGCTAAAAACCAACGCCGTCCTCAGAAAACAGAGCTTAAAGGAGAGTTCATCTTAAACAGAAGTAGATGTAAGTGCAACTTCAAAATGATAATTTCACGAATGTCTACATAACATTTGCTAATACACTAGTCGTCAGATTAATAGGTGGTATGTCAATCTTATAATGTGTGTTTACAGTTTGTCTTCATTTTACCAAAATAATTTCAGTGAGTCCTAACAGAGCTTTTTCCTGCTGTAGCGAGCAAGCAGTGGGTCTGGTGAGAGACTAATGTTCATGCAGAAGGAGGTTTTGTAGTGCAGACACGTCTGAGTCAACTGATGATCGAATCACTGTCTTTAAGTGGAGCCTCTCTGAGAGGAACTGGGTGTGTCACAGTGCAGGAGGACTGACAACAAAGATTTAAGATCGCAGAAGTAAATCAGAGCGCTCGGAGAGATTTGAAATGTCTCCGCGGCATGAGCCAACACCGCAGAGCTTTTAGCTATTGTTCAGTTCAAGATTTAACCGACCCCGGGCAGATTATAGATCCACAGTCCAAACTTGTGATGTGAAGAGATTAATGTGTAGCTGTATGTTGGCAATTTTTATGATCGTATGAATAATTCTATTCATCACTCTGATACACAGCTACAAATTATGACCTGGCTGCACCATGTGAGCATGCACGTGGTTTGTGTTAATGCTTGTAATGTGCTCTTTTCACAAATAATTACAACGTATCAGCTAGGGCAGCAGGTCTCATTTAAACAGAAGTGAAGACTTCAGAGTTAATAACTTCCCGAACTTAAGCTTAGAAAGTTAGAAAAGCTTACATGTGAGTTTCTGTTAATACGTACCTAAGCGCGGGTCAAATCTCCAAGTAGGAAGGTGATCATTTTCCTTCAGGCCACTGTCAGGTGGGAGGGGCACAGAGAAGGTGATTGGCCCAGTCACCTGCAGCTCCACTCCATCGCCGGCCAACAGGTGAACAGAGATGGCTGCGACAGGAGTCAGCTCGAACTTCTTCTCTGTGCCTGTGAGAGTGCAAACACGAGGGCGTGAGAGAGAAAAATGCAGGGAAAAGGAAAGGGAGCGGGAGTA
>VUQG01002315.1:0-15075 GCA_015106755.1 Etia nguti
ATAGCATATTCACAACATACCTTCATACCGTGTACATTGTAAAATACCCATAATAGTCCCATATTTTGTACCCTCATACCTATAACAGAACCATTTCTGTAATATATCTATATATCTATATTATTGCTAAAGCACTTTCTGGATGGATGCAAACAGCATTTCGTTGCCTTGTATTTGGGACATGTGCAGTGACAATAAAGTTGAATTCTATTCTATTCTATTCTATTCTATTCTATTCTATTCTATTCTATTCTATTAGGGTCCTGTTGATCTTGTACAGTTTTAGGCATTCCAGGATCCCTGTATGAGGCACTGAGTCACAGGCTTTCTTGTAGTCAATCCAGGTGGTGCACACGTTGGTCATATATATAAGAGGTAATGAGGGAAGAGGAAACAGCTGTGGAATACAGTTGAAGAAAATTTACATAATGAGACAGGCGGAAGTTAAGCTCAACACAAGACATGGCTACCAAACTAAAACAGGAAGTAAGACACAACTAAGCAGGGGAAAGAGATTAACTTGACACAGGGAGGACAGAAGCAAGGGAATACTGAAAGACAAATTACCAGAGACATGATGGAGGATCACAATGGAAACACAAAGGGAATTAACTAACTTCAACATTCAAAATTTTCAGTAACTAAAACTAATTAGAAATGCAGACTCAGCATGAAGAGGAATACAATGAAACAGGGGTTTCAAACATTAGGCCTGGGGGGGCTAGTAAATATTCCGATTTGGCCCAATGAAAAATGAAGACGGGATTATTTTGAACTTTTAAATGTATTTTAATATGTTTAACAGCTTTTTCCTGCTGATAAAGAGCTCGGCTACCACAATTATTACTATACCAAAGTAATTATGTAACAGATAAAGAATTAAATGACGGAGAAGTTCCTGTTTTGTTTTGTTTTTTCACTATTAGTGATTGAAATTTCTGTTTTGCTTTGTTTTGCTTTTTGGTTGGCAGATTGAAAATCAGATGGATTTTTCTTATTCTCCCTCTCTGACCATTGGGCTCTCTACTCTAGCTTCAACAATTTTCTAAATAATTCAAAAACATTCAAATGTACATGGAAAAAATTAACACCATTAATCTCACAGTCAAACCAGTCGTTTTGGTGCGAGAACGGTGTCTTTAGCATAAATTGCTATAGGAGGAAAAGAAGGCCAGCTTATATAAAGAGTAAAGTAATTATCTGCCAAAAAGTTATTTCTGCTATTTAAGCTGGTGTAAACAGGCCAACATGAACTTTAGACCAACATAAACTTTGAATATGTTGGCCTATAATCTGTCAGCTATACGTCAAGTATATGAATGATATGAGTTTATTTTAAGTCAGTATGAACAGTCCTGTCTCAAGGTGGATCAGTTTTTGGCAAAGTGAAGTTTATATATCCTTTATTTATCCAGGTAAAATGTGTCACTGAGATTAAAAATGTGTTTTTCAAGAGATATCTGGCGAAGAGAGCAGCAGGAACTGGAACAAATATAGCATAACAGTTCAATAAAGATAATTTAAGTGGATTGATCATCATGTAGAACACAGAGTAGGTACAAGATTCAAAGATTCAAAGATTCAAAGATAACCTACAATAACAGTACAATAACCTACATAAGCAGAAAATTGTAATCAATAACCAAAACTGCATGTCCGATATAACAGTAAAAAAAATTATATATCCAATTTTTTCTTTTTGATTTTGTTGACACATCTATTACAATTGTTAAACCATTTTTTAAACATCATCAACAACAACAACTATAATTATGCACTATTAAATTGTGTCCCACAACATACGTGCAATCCTGTTGCTAAAATATATTTAGCCTTTTTACGGAAGAGACAAAAACAGTGAGATGGCATGACAAAGAAGAGGTGACATGTCCAGTCGTTTGCTCACACCGTGTAGGTCAAAGGTCAGTCCTCTTTGACACATTTTGTATTTTGCCATTATTTTCTGATGAGACTGAGCATCACTGTAACCAATGTGACCCTGTAACCCGTATTACCAAAGGAAGACAAATAAATGTCAAGTTTCCTTCCTTTATTTATATAACTATCTTTGTCCTTGACTTTCACAGTGCATTACAATCCACAGCTAGCATGTTTTTATGAGAAAACACTAATACCAGCACTGATATGCAACCCTGATACCATACGTTACAAATATATGTTAAAAGCCCTGAGTATTTATTTGTCACATTAATCTGATAATCTACAAATAAATTTAATATAACCATTCAGCCATGTTATCCCGTACAGCCCTGTTATCACTTTAAAATAGTCACAAATGTTTTTCTTCACTCACAAGGATTTAATATAGCACCTTTGCATAAGTGTGAATTATTACATGGGCAAATATATGAAAATTATTTTTTTAAACTAAAGAAAACAAAAAATGTGTGGCTATTGAAAAGGTAGAATTTGATATTTAAAGTAAAATGTAATATAGAATAAAGAAATTGTAGTATTTATGCTATATTTTTTTATTTTTTTATTTTTACATTAAGACAGATATTATTCTATCTCTATCTTGCTCTCTCCATATATCTACATATGATATCTACATGTTTGATGGATATATCATTAAAATGATAAAATAAAGGCTCAATTCAATTGTATTACTATTATCTATTTATTTATTTAACACAGTTTTTGAAGCCTAAATTGTCCTTTTGACCCTTGAAAGGTTCTGCTATGTGAGGCTAGGTGTAAAGGTTTCGGAATAATAGTAAACGAATGACCACGCAGCACCATATACATACAGATTGTAACAGAGATGGCGTTCAAAGAATCTATTAGATAAAAAAGAAAGAAAATCAGTTTAACTGTTATGGAACTGTGCTAGACGCAGTTGCTAGGACAACGGAATGTTCCACTAAAGCTAGTGGTGGCAGAATACAAATAATAAGCCTCAAAACAAAGTGGAGATGTTAAAAGCCCTGCTAGTTTATGTAGCTTACGTGAACTAGTCAATTCTGCCACCTCCCACTGAGGTGTAAAAAACACAAACAACAAAAAAAGAAAACACGGGTGAAACACTGAGCCTTTGTGTGCCACCCTGTAGTACCACCGCTAATCCAGCGGGGGGCGCTGCTCTCCTACAAACGCCTCTGAGCAACAGGGTGTCTTTATTGTATAGAATCTGGTGTGTGTGCCTTTTTCCTCAACTTTTTCAGCTCAGGCTGCCGCTGCTGTTATTTAGGCACAGAGAAAGGAAGTAGCGACAGGCTAGCTGGTTAGCCGGTCTGAAATCACACCGTCTGTGAGGAAGGAGGAATTTTTATCCCCCTAAACGATTCTTTGCTGTTTAGTGAGCGGGTTTAAGTAGTCTTCGCGTTTCCCCCTCTCTCTCTCTCGGTTCATTTCAGGCTCTTTTCTCCGCGGATTGAAACCTTCAAACTGATTGAGCTTTGTCTGTTTGGGACTTCACCGTTTGTAGCCTGCTTGCTGTAAATCAGCTTTATTTTCACCAAAGGAGAAAGCAGAGGGGGAAGAAGAGTACATTATTATTTTTATTTCATTATTATTATTTTTTGTCAGCAGTTGGTTGAATCGCGGGGAATGCTTTTGAGGATTACACCGCGACCATGAGAAAAACAGACGGCAAAGGTACGTTAAAGACAGTTTGCTTGAGCTCTTAGCTTTTTACGAGCTCATTCTTTTCTTTTCTTTTTAAGCAAAAAGTTTTTACAGCAAAGTCCTAAATTTGTTGCAGTGTTTTTACTTTAGTTGCTGTTGCTATTGTTTTATTTTTAAGGTTACCAGGCACTACATTGACGGAGCTGTTATAGGAAGTTAATGTGAGGCGGCTCATAACGTTAACCCTTTCATCGTCCCCCTTCAAAGCTCCATTTTAAGACACGCTATCAGGCAGCATTCCCAGTTTTTTGGACCGGTTGTGGTCGCTGGTGATAGCAGCATGTCTGTGCGTCAAAGCATGTCAGTGACACACAGTAGCGTAGCTGCATCCGTTGTGTGAACGCACCGAGAATCCAGGCAGACTTGTTGCAGTGCAGTGTCCACAGGCCTGGTTAGGGGACTAACCTTTCTGTCACTGGGCTGTCGTCTTCTCACTATGAAAGGGTCCCACTTGTTTTGTGTTGAGTGACATAAATCCAGCCAGCATTATCCAGGAAGTGTGAGCTGTTGTTGCAAACTGTTGTGCATGTGGCACATGAAGACATGAGAGATTGTGCAACAATAATGAATTGGAACTACAGTCAAAAGTGACGTATAATCGTACACAGAGCTGTGCAAAAGTCTCGAGTCGACCCTCATTTCTTGTATTTTGGTAGGAAAACGAAGGAAGTGTTGCAGAGATTTATGGAAAAGTGCAACCGTAAATGTAAGTCCATTATATAAGGCAAAACCAGAGATGGTACAATTTTCTAATGAGCCTGAAAATCAGTGTTTGGTATGATTTCTTTAAAGTAGCTTCAGGAATGGTTCTCCAGGCTTGTCGAAGGACATTCAAAGTTCATCTTTGGATGTTGGTTGCTTTTTATTCCATTTTCGTCCCACAGTGCTTCAGTAATGTTGAGGTTCGGGCTCTGGGGTGGTGATATTAGTTTTTGTGAATCAACTTGTTGGTACAAAAATACTACTTTATGCTTGAAGAAATGGGACCAAATGACATGTTTTTGCAACAGGCTGCTATTAACAAGTGTCCAAAGATACAGTTGAAAACGGGTTTTTCTGTTGTGTGAGGATGACACTGATCCATCTTTTGAGTTCTGTACCTTTTTTATGCTTCAGTGATTCATAGGTCAGTGACACAACAAACAAACAATAAGAAGCATTCCTCTGAAAATGGTCTGGTATGAAGGCTGGAGGCAGGCAGCTCCAAAGAAAAAATCTGAAAGATCTCCAGAAAACTTTTTCTTTTTTTTTTTTTAGAAATTGACAGTCTAGCTCCTTGGAGGCAAAATATAAAGAAATGAGGGATGAGCTAATACTTTTGCTGTAGTATTAAGGTGTAGCTATTCTGTGGTACTTTTATTTTCATATCAAGCTTAAATATTGTCTTCATCTCAAGACGGCATTGCAGCGAGCCAAGATTTAAACAGTTAACTGACTGTCTGGCTTAGTAATATCACTAGTCATAACCCCTACATAACTTTCCCACCTCTCATTTGCATCTGCCTTGGGGAACTACTGTTAACTCAGTTTAAAGGAAATGCCTAGTAATGTTATCCGGTTAACATTTATAAAGAGGTTTCCCAGTATTGTTTAAGCATAGGCATGCCAAAATGTATGCAGAACCTTATACTAAACCTTAACGAATCCTTTCACTTAAGTGTCGGTAGCGATGACTGCTACCGCCTCAGTGGTGGGGGAAAAAGTAATCCTACAGAGCAGTATTTACTCCCTGCTTGTTTCCCTCTTTCCATTTCTCATTTACTGAATTGCGGTTTAACTAGAAAGTCCTTTGCTGCAATTTTGCATTCACACTTCCTTTTGACACGCTGGCAATCACATGCTCAGGAATGGGTTGAAATAAGGGGACAGACCAGAAAGTGGAAAATTATAGCTGTCACCTGTCAGCTGGTGTAGGGGTGCACAGCTTCAAGTTTTTACCTTGTGACCTAGGCATTATAGAAGTGGGTGGGGGAATAACTTGTTGACATGAGTCTTTCACAGTGTTTTCATTGCAGTGCAGTTTCATGAGCATGTGTGTCACACTTTTCCCATGTTTTTTATTAAAAGGTTTAGTGTAGAAATATTTATAATGTTGCTTTACATGTTAAATGACAAATTTGAAAACAGTCCCAATGACGTGTGAGAGCTTTTACTCAGTCGCATAGTATCATTAGTATAGTATTAGTATAGAAGTATAAAGCTTCTGCATGCAATTTATTACTCCAGTGATTAAAAAGAAAGTGTGTCAGAACAGCTCTTGGACCCTTTAAGAATGGACTTTATATTTATTATGTATCCTGAGTGTTTATTATTTAGATAAATATCTGTCTAAAGTACAGACTGTGTGGGTCTTGCGGGCTTTTGGATCATTATACTTGAAAATTATTTGGGGACAGAAGGAATCATGACTGGGAGATGAGCTTTGTATCAAAATGTGGATTTAAAAAGAAAAATAGAGCCCTTTCTTTATCTTGTATTGGCTAACCACTGATCCCACATGGACCTGTGAGCTTTTAAAGTTGACCAAAAACACACTTTGTGACATTATCTCCAGTGAATTATTAAAACAGATCCAACATCCAGGGGACTAGTGCTTGTTTGTGTTAGTCTACATCACCTGGTTAGCTGAAAATATAAACTATAATGTTGATGCTCAAAATTGATTAAAATACAGTTTTCAGCCCTATAAATTTCATCTGGCTAGGTCTTTTATGAGGGCACAAAAATGCTTTAGTGACAGTGTACAGCCTGTAACCAGTTTTCAAAGTAAGATTACAATAATGTGCACGGCTTCATTAAATTTAATATCGTTTATTGTGCCGATAAATATCACCTCATAATTTTATTCTATGTACAATCACTGCATGTGTAATAAATTTTGTTGGAACAAGGTGTTGACTACATTCTCCAGCTGTAATGGGTAAAGCGAATGGCATGAGAGAAGTGTGAAGCTTTTGTGAGTGTGTACAGCACCCACAGATATGATTATATGGGACCTGCTGACCACACAGTGAAGCCAGTTAAACATCAGGATATCCCGTACCGTCGGCGTCCCCGTCTGTCGCGTTCAAAATTAAATTAACACCCCGATCCCCGAGAGAAAGCTCAAAGATTCGATTTGCATTTATTAAAAATGCTTCCTGTTTTATAGCTATTCATAGAAACGTTGGCTATTTCCAGAAATGCCACTGTCACTCGGATGTGAACACACCATGCTCTTTAATCTCACATGAATGACATCCAAAGCAGAGTTGCAGTATTACTCGTATTCTTCCCCCACTTTACCCAAATTCCCACCAACTTAAATTTTTACAAACGGCCAAACCCCCCAAAATTATACAGACCTCCTTAAAATGCATGTAAACGTTCAGCCAGTCCACAGAATGGCCCTCTGCCATCCTTTGAAAGAAAAGAGCCATATGGCCCCCACTAATGGTTTGTTCTCTCCAAACCCCGCTGCAGATCTGACAGTGGTTTAAAGATGGGGGAGGGGACCTAAAACCAGCCCCATCTCCAGATCAGCCTTCAGTTTTAATTGTCTAAACATCCTGTTGGATGTAATTGCGTAAAATTGTGAATTTAAAAGAGATTTGCCTCTATATTGCTGAGCTGTTATTTCTCACGGAGGACTCCAGGAGAGCTAGCGTTCATATTCGGCTTTATTACCTGATTAAATGTCACTCGGTGTGTTACTACATATTAGTTTTTCCCACAGATATCAGTTTGTAAACCGATAGAGCTGTACAAAGGCATTGCCCTACTTATTTTAAATGTATGTAAAATAAATGCAGAGCTGTAGCTGATTAGGATCATTAAAGTGAACCACATTACAGGAACTTTTGTTGTTTCTAAATGCTGCGCTTATCAAGCAAGCTGTTTTCTGCAGCGACACCACAGCCAGGAAGTTGCTTTTCAAGGTTATGAAGGGGTAGAAAGCAAATACAAATATACTGGTATATTTTTACACTGATGTGATGTAAGATTACTTCTGGTTAGCTAGTTACTCATAATCATTTTATTTTGAACTGGTGACTTAAGAGTTGTGAGGGCTATTTTCTTTTGGCACTCGGCTAAAGCGGCAATGTAGCTTGCAGAGGATCGGCCAGCACCTCTGCCTAGTATATCTTATCTCAACTGTTTTCATGGTCACATGTTTTGGGGGAGGGTTTCTAAAAGTGAATTACTCAGAAGCTATTGGGTTTCTCACACTATTCGTGATTAGAGTGGGAAATTGGGTTAAAATGGCCCCTGCGTCCACTGCGTTTTCAGTTTTTCGTACATAAAGTATGCAGAGTGTGTCTGTATCCTCCTTTTACTTTTAAAGTTTTCTGACAGAATGAGGACAGGGGAACAGGTTGAGCTATAGCGGGCTGTGGTACCGCAGTGTTTCCTAACAAGTCACTGTTGCAGCATGCATTGTCTGTACATACAGCTGGTGTACTGGCATATATAGGCTACCTGTGAAATGATGCAGACACCTGCAGTCCCGTGACACTGCAGAGCAGCCTCAGTAGGTCGAATAGATCAGCTACCGCAGCTATCTTTATATTCTGTAAGCAGTGGGCAAACTTGAATTGAACCAAAAGAATCACAGATTTATTTTGGGGACTTTTACTGTGGATAATAAACTGTACTGTACAAACAGATTATATATAGAGGAAGTTGTTGCACCCACAGCAGATGTTCCTCACAGGAAAATCCCTTACTCTCTCCTCTTAAGTTGTAATCATATCTCATTACTGGTTTTGTTAGCAGGGATTTGATTTATTTGAGCATAATAGATATATCTGTTCACCAAAAGGTCACGAATAAAAGGAAAATGCACAGATTTCTGTTAAATACGCTCACAGAATCACTCCTTAGTCTCTAGCTGTTGATCATGCTCACACTGTGTGTTGTCACCCGGTAAAGGCCTACTCGGAGCCAATGAGAAACTGCATATACCTGAATGTTTTATACTACATGAGGTGTAGTGAAGGCACTGGTAAGGGCTTGGCCAGAAGAGCCTGACATGTAGAGACCTGTGTGTGTGTGTGTGTGGTGCGCTTACAATGCTACTGAAGAGGACGAGCTACACTCTGACTCTTTGTGGGCTCAGGGAGTATTATAGCATCATTATGGCCGACTCAAAGATGACATGCCTATCAGCTGATTTGATGAATACGACTTTCTGATTCCCTTTAGTGCTACTTTTTCACTTGGTAAAGCAAACTGGGAGTACGAATCCACGCAGAAAGAAGAAGTGGGACATCAGCGTGCACCCATATGTTTTTATGTATTGCAGTCTGTGGCAAACATCAGGCAGGGGAAAAAGCTTTGCTTTCTGCAGAAACTGTTAGCTGACGTTCGTAGCATGCAGTCATGACTTTGTTGAGACTGAACTAGGGAGTGAGTGAACAAGTTAGTTTATGTAAGCAGCCAAAGAGAGGCAAAATGAAGGCGAGCGGTGAAGTGTTTCAGTTCCAAAAACTCCTTGGTAACTCTCCTAGTCTGCTCTTTCAATGTGGTAAGCTCAATTTATGGGCTTTATAAATAGCCCCAGCTGTAATGATAGGGTATAAGTGAGGAAAAGGCAGGCTGATCGTTTATGGATGGCCTACTTACAGTGCATTTGTTTGCTGCCACTTATTCTTCGCTCAGTCATCACTGCAGCTGTCAAACACATCAGGTCAAGATGAGAAGCCTGATTTGGATTATTATGATTATGACGAATCTGTGAGTTTATATTCCGAGTGTAGGCCCGGTATTAAGCTGTTGGTTTATCCAAAATATACAAATCAATAATTTTCCATAGTAAAAGTGCAAAATCGGTCTAAAAGGTGCATTTATTCCACCAGCAGTTCAAGTACAGTGATTTTGAATGGCATTTAGGTTCGAATCAACATGCTGCATCATGATTGTTTACATTCAGAAACTGTTTGCATCACCATGGCAACCATGAGAACTGACTTTTAGAGAAGCCCAAACCCAGATCGTTGTTTAATGACAATTTAGGAAATTTTGTTAAGTTCATAAGTTGATAAAAGTGATGCAAATTAAGTTAAAAAAAACAACCTGTGGCTTCTGGTGTGAGCAGCGAAATGATTCATCCCACCAAATGTGGACCTTTTCACTCTCTGAGTAGAAAACATAAAAATCAATAGATTAGAGGCTGTGTTTATTTCACAAACTGATGTGAGACTGTGTTGTTATATTAACCAGGTTTCTTAAAGCTCTGATTTCCAGTCTGACATGTCTGGCTGGAGTCTTTCTGTCACTCCTTCCTGTGTAGGAGGTTACTGTCTGTCTGACTGGTTGATGGCTGCGGTGAGCGCTGTAACCTCTCCCTCTATCCTCTGTGTGGTCACTGATCCTGTCCCTTGGCTCTGGATTATGGGCGACAGAGACACACCCTGAGGCTTTATTTGCTGTTGCTCTGCGCCTTAGTGTAAAATGTTGTTGTTAAGCAGGGTTAATAAAAACCAATCGCATACTATGTTGAGTGAATCTATCGTGCTGTTACGTGGTGTTGGTCTACGTTTACGAGGTGAAATCGTAGTTTCTCTACCTGTTTGGTTCTCTTGTATGCTCGCCAGCAGGATCACCTTTGTGATAGATAAATCTGACTTAAAAATAATATTTAAATAATGTTAATTGCTGCTTCCAAAAAGCACATTTGTCCCGTGCTAAATTTGTGTCCATTGCCACTGTAGTACTGAAGGCACATCTGTAGTTTAGCTTTACTTATATCACAGCTACCACAAAGGATCCATTTAAATTGTGTTTTAATTGTGATCCATTAGCAGAAACTGGGTTGGACTTGTTTATACGTTGGTGGAAGAGTCGGAGGAAATGGATGTTGGCATCATTCCTTAGTCATTCCTTCTGGAATGACTTGAGGGGAAAAAGAAAAGGATTATTTCATCCAGGCTGGGCAGTCTAGGTGACAAATCATTCCTATTGCCTGTGCCAGGGTAGAAAGATCCAGTGTGTTACAGAGGACATTGGTAAAAGTGGCACAGATGGAGACCGTTGCTTACAGCTTTCCTTATAACACCACTTGAAGCACAGGGAATTTTACACAAGTAAAATCTTATTTAAAAAAGCCTTTATATTTTATTATTCGAGTGTTTCTGCCCGGTTTACAGTTTGAGCAGATGTCCATTCAAACATGGTGATATAATCTGTTTTGCTTCGGATATGACGTAGGTTGATCTTTGGAAAATGCAATACCACGTATGAGAACTGCATGTATTTTTTGGTACAGCTATTCTGATGTTTGTTAGCTTTTTATTTTATTTTTGTGTGTGTACAGTGGACATGTTGGCACAGTTTTGTAGCTTAAGGGTTGAACTGTGTGTCCCATTGTGCTGACTGCAGCTTAGTCTCACCACTGGATGCCTGAAGGGCTGTGGAGAGTGACAAGAGAAGGGAAAGAGAAAAAAACCAAAGACAGAAGAGCACAGACAAGGGAGGCATAGAAGAGGCAAGAGATGGAAAGAAAGAGACGAGCCGAGAGCAGGAACAGTAGACCTCGGCTATGTGCACGCTATTGGCTGAACTCCGGTCTGCCGTGTTTGTTTTTGCTCTATTTTTACCGTGCAGTCTGACACCGGTCACTGATGAATGGCTCCATATGTAAGTTGCATTTCATCTCACAGAAATCATTCAGGATGTCTGGCTCAGGTGGGAGAGGGGGAGTGTTAAGAGACATGATGCGGTCCATTAAGGAGGGAAGAACATGTGCTATTTGGAAAATAGCTTTAGCTGTCTCGCCTGTTTAGCGTAATTGGGGGTTCTTGTGGTGGTGGTCATAAATTTATGTCGTTTTGCACTTACGTTTGTGTTCGTTAAGCTTTGCGGAAATGTACGCGGGTTGTGTTTGAGCAACACGATTCTCGAAGTTGAAACTGAGGTCAAAGCGTGCATGAAGCACTGGATGAGTACTATTAGTGGCTTTAAGGTGTATCCAAATGGTTTAAGCATGCTCTTGTGAACCACCCACAATAGAAGGAGCAGACACTAGATCTCAGTTTCTTTCCTGCTGTGTTTTTTCTACTATGATCCGCTTCGAGATCAAGTACATGGCGTTGTTCCCACCTGTCTGGCTGTTTAAATTTCCCCTGATGAACAAAGGCATGTGTCTTGAGTGTGGCATGTGAACTGGCTGTGGGAGTAAGCGATTTTACATATAGTTGGTGCAGAGCAGCGACTATTCTGGTGTTACAATGGAGTCATGTGTTTGGGAGGTGTTTTTAGTGCTGGGTAGCCCACATGAGTGAGCGTGTACAATAATCCCCTCTGTCTGCCTCCTTCCCTTCGCTTCCTTTTCTCCCCTTCCTGATTTCTGTCTGCAGCTGCCCCACATCTCCAGATGACATACTGTAGGTTTGTGCTTGCGATAGTGGTTTATCACGCTAAGAAGGAGCGAAGCGTTTCCTATTTAATGAACACAGGCGAAATGGGTTTCTGTAAACCAGGTTGCATTCAGAAGGTGGACACAGTAACACTTACGTCAGCGCAACACAAAGCACGATATTTCACACCAGAAAGCCCCTCAAAAAGATGCTACTAATGACTTCCTATTTTAAATGCGGAAAAAGTCCAAATAGAAACTTTTATTTTGAACTCGGGGCTTTCCCAAGTAAATCTCATTAAAAGCTCAAACCTTATAAACCAGTCCATGACATAGTACACGAGACTAAATTCATGTAGGTCATAAGATATTTTCATGAATGATTCCGAATAATCAGATTAGTGTTATTAATCACTTATTTAAATGTCAGCAAATGGTGAACAATAGCTGCTGAAATCCCAAGTTGCATTTGATCAAATGAAGCTAGTGTTTTGTTTTTTAATAAATCACTAAAAATGTAACAGAGTGGAAACCTTTTAGCGGGATCTTAACTCATTATTAGTTATTGACGATTTTGTCAAATGTAGAATATATTCAAGGATTAAATTATGTTATGCTGATATTTGTTGTTTTGTTCACCGTAATAAACTTTTAGTCTAGAAAGGAAAATCAAGCAGCATCCTGAGAGTTCACTGCCTACCAAAACTGGTTTATTAGTCGTACGTGGATCCAATGACTTGTCCGGAAAACCCTTCGGAATAACGTGTCGCCACCAGCCAGCGTGGAATCCCACAGCAAAGCAATCGCACCGAGCAGCGGCTTCTGGGTTGCATTAAGTCAGACATGCAACAGCCTCATTGCTCTGGTGTATTTCATGTGGATGCTGCTGCTTTGAATCTAACGTTTCGGCTCATCGCACTGATCGAAAACATATATTTCTCCATCTTTTCCTTGTGTTAATCTCTAGATAAAAGATCCTTGGGATTTGAGGTTGTGCAGTGTACACGTCCAAAGCTGGGATACTCTTTGCATGTTTATTATTAAGATCACGTTTTCTCTGTTGCAACTAAATGCCCGAGGTTTGATGAAATACAAAGCACTCCTAATATTTTGCGTTACATTCGTAACTGTTTTGTTGACCTTTCTGCTTCACTCGCTGGTGCTTGCCCTCTGGTCTGACCCGCCTGGGTTACAGACTAGTAAAGAGGCATTACATGTAAATCAGAAACACCTGAACACGGGCTTTTTATAGTAAGGAGCGTTTCCTCAAGCTCGTCCACTCTCCTCTACTCGGTGAGACTTTGCATCTGGACCGAGTTAAACCAGCAGCACCAAATGTTAGACGGTGGGGAACAGAGGGGGTGACCAGCGGGGGGTCGAATGGGAGGAGTTGGAGGAAACTCTCTGACAGACAATGTAGGACAGGAGAGACGGAGGGAAAGGGGCACAGCAAAGGGAGCAGTTACAAACCCAGCAGTGCAGATCGGGCTGACGGTTGGTGAGACGAGGGGGAGTGTAAGGCCGTACCCTGGGCCTCCTGGATTATTGCGGCGCTGTGAAACGTACATGAAGTAATAGTTTACAAATGTCAGCTTGCCTCCACAGCACAGGAGGAGGAGCACGAGTAATACGGCAAAGACTGTAACGTTGTTTTTAAACCTCAGTGGGAGATTTGGGGGTCATACCTTCCTCCGAGGGATGTCAAATGAACAGCTGCCCGTTTGTCAATACATGACTCAGACACATGATATTGGGAGTAGCAGATCAATGCGGTGCACTCAGATGACCGTGCTATAATTGATTAGCACCGTCCATCACGGCTATGGTTATTTAATGTCCCAGACTGCTGGCTAACTCTCATTTGGTTATGGTTCTGAAGAACTGGGCGCTCGCTGTCATGTTAAATATTTATCATCGCTCTTAGCTGAGTTTAAATTGATCATCTCTAATAATGTCTTCCTCTGCTCTTATGTGTAGCGGGGAAGATAACTGTGACCATGAGCATGGGATCTCTATTGAATGAATGGGGTAATATTATCAAGTCAAAGACTGGATCCCTGTGGCTCCTCTCTCCTTTATCCTCTTCTTTAGACGGAGGCAGCAGATGCTCCTCGGCTCGGGCTTTATTGTTTGTGGCTGGCCAGCCTGGGAGCTGACTTAAAGACGGAGGGGGAGGAGATGAGCTTTTAGGGCCCCTTTTCTTCTTTTTCCTCCACTCTCTCCACAATTCTCTCTCTCTATCTGTGCTTGTCTTATTCAGCCCAGTTGGTGACTGTTGGATGAGTTAATTCGCTGATTGAGGTTTTTGGTCCCTTTAAACAAAAGGCTGCATCTTTGAATAGACCACATGGCTCTAATAGGAGCCATTCACAGCCATTTTGGGTGCAACTGCACTTCCTATAGAGCCTCAGCCCTGAGGCTGATTTAGCACCACTCAGCAGCAGCAGGAGCAATCTCTGTCTGTCTTTCTGAGTGCATCTGTGAACATTAGCCAGAAACAACATACAAAGTTAAAAACACACGCACACACGGTGAATCTGAACTTCCTTTTCTTCTGTCTCACAGAGTACAATGCTGCCTTGCTTTGGCAAAGAGCCAGATCCTCTCATCCCCATTAGGTCATGCACAGAGAGTGTAGTGGTGATGGATACCTCAGCTCCACTTTCCCTCGGGAGAGGAAAGGCACTTTTCTCTACAGTATTGCGGCCAGCCGCACAGATGCTCCCCGTAACGGCTGTATGTAGACTCGAGAAGATAAAGTAATTAGAATATCATCATAAAACAAATGATTACATTTAAGTTCAACACAGATGTTCAGATTGTTGAACAATTTCCTCCACTTCACAAAGCCTCCAGTAGGTCTGTCGGGTCTATCTACAAGCACATCTAAAAAAACCCAAAAAAACCAAAATGCAAAGCTTTATTTAACATTTTGTCAGGATATCTGTATCAGAATTATAAATGTCAAAAAGAAAGTTGGTCAGCTCGAATTAAGAAACCAATTAACCTGAAAGGAGAAAAAAAACAAATCCCCACCAACAAACTATACATACCTGGAGTACACAGTCACCGTTTTTTTTTTTGGAGGGGGT
>VUQG01002316.1:0-16811 GCA_015106755.1 Etia nguti
CCATTAACCCCTTGGTTTTCCCGGCGTTGATCAGCAGGTGGTTCTGCTGGCACCAGTCCACAAAGTCCAGAGTCCACTGTCTGTACTCTGAGTCGTCCTCACCTGTAATGAGGCCGACTGATGGAGAAGTCTGCAGTGTAGAGGGTGAAGAGGAACGGTGTCAGCACAGTTCCCTGTGGGGCCCCCGTACTGCAGACCAGCGTGTCAGAGACACAGCCCTGTGACCTCACATACTGAGGTTATGTCATGTTTTAAATGTAACAGAGTTACAGCCACTTAACATAGCAGAGAATCTTTCCTTGTATCATTTTTCAGAAGTTAGGTGATTTTGTGCCATCTTGACAGGACTTGACACTTATGCAAAGAAAACCAGTTGCAGAAAGCCTGATAGTTTACATGAAATCAGCTTTGTTTTTGAGCATACTGTGAGTTTAATAGTGTTAATGATTTGTAAACATTTGCTCAAAATAACAATGAACAATCAGACAAATCTCAGCAAGATGCCTATTGCCTCAGCTGCACTTATCTTGGTTGGTAACTCCTTAATGTGACATAAAGTACGGTTCTTGGATAAGGTTGCATATGATTTCACTGAAATCACTTACTACTTGACTATAATCCCTGTGACTTAATTATGTAAAACATGATCACTGGTATTATGTTCCTTCAGAGAACTCTTAAAAAATAAAGTACACTTGTTAAAAAGAAAACATTTATTAATATTTACTGTATCTGTGAACTGGGTTTAATCTGTTGTAATGGTTGTAATGTACAGGTGTCTTGCTAAACACTTACCCAGAAGATGACTCTCATCTTCATCATTCACAATATGTGTGTGTATATATATATACACACACATATTGTTTATATTAAGAATTCAACAACAATACAATAATACAATAAGCAGTAGGGGGGGAACAAATATCTGATCCTATGTCAAGTGCTGAAATTAGCCAGCATGGTTTAGAAATGCAATTTAGAGACTGAAGTATTTCTACTTTTGACAGTGTTGTGACCATATGCTCATTAAATCACCACTAATATAAGTTATTGAAAAGAAATGAACAGAATTCACTGGAAGTAGGAAAAAAACCAAACAACAAAGACAAAAAAAAAACATTTTATTTTTCTTTGCAGCCACAGGCACAACCAAAATGTGGAAACAACACTGACTGCAGAAAGAGGCACTTCATTTAACTACACTAATACGGAAACCTTGTAAACAATGTGACATTCCTCCTATCAAGATGTAGCACTCAATTATTCACCTTTGGTATGTGATGTACTTCCCCAAATGCTAAAATGAAACTTGATTTAGTTGGAAATAAGACAATGAATATGTCACAAAGTGATACAAAATACACACAACATACAAGCAGACATGATAAAAGCTCGAAAAATGATACTCTTATTAGGCCGACAGTGTGTGCCTGTCTCAGCAGGGTTCTTTTTAATATATCTGCATGCTTCGTGGAACTGAATCTCATTGTGGGAGATTCAAGATATGGATCTTGATCCATCCATCCATCCATCCATCCATCCATCCATCCATCCATCCATCCATCCATTCATTTGACTGTTTTTCCAGTTCAGGATTGCGAGGGTCTGGAGCCTATCTGGTTGACTGGATAGGTCACCATCTATCACAGGGTGACCTTCATTGACCCAATCAAAAGGTACCTTACCTTAATGAACCAAGTATAGCAGGCATACAATAACAATATTAACTGCTGAAATCCCCCACCCTTAACACTTATCCGTGCACATGTGCTCCACAAAAGCACACATTGCCCTCAAAACACACACTGATAAATTGTCTATGGAGGAAGGGGAAAAGAGAAAATCCTATGTGTGTGTATTCATCCTCCTTACTCCCAACATCCCTGCACCTGACCTTCAGTGTTATTAGGGAGCCTTCTTTATTCCTGACACTCTCACAGATCTTCCCTGAAGAAAGCAATTCATCCATTTTCCAATAACTTACCACCCAAGGCAATTATGTCTGTTTTTCTGCCACCTCTCCGCTTCTCAATAAAGTGCTCATAAATGGGGAGGGCAAAGATGTGAATCAAGGAAGTGATTTTGAAAAGATTGCTCTGTGTGTGAGGAAATGAGACATTCTGAGTGTGTGTGTGTGTGTGTGTGTGTGTGTGTGTGTGTGTGTGTGTGTGGGAGAGAGAGGGTGAGAGAGAGAGCTCTGTTAAGAGATGTGTGAGGATAGCAAAAGTGAAAGTGATATTAAAAAGCAGAAGTTAAAAGGAGAGAATGATTGAAGGGTTGGGTGGCAGAAGTTGTGGATTTGATATGTCTGAAGTAGAGTTTGTGTTCAGCTCAGCTGGGTTCAGGCATCGCTTCAAGGCAATGCAGTCACATGAAAACAAAAACTTGGGGGAAAAGGGGAAAAAAAGCTACATAGAAATTTTATTGGTTTCCTATTAAGAGTAAAGTGTGTTTTTATTTAAGTAGTACAAAAAAACAAGTAAAGAATTTTCTTTAGACAAATATCCAATAATATACTGTGCAGTAATGAAGAAACACAGGCAATAATATTTATGTATTATACAATGTATAAGATTAAGACAAACGTAAGGTATTTCACTTTAAGTTTCAGTTTAATCTCAACATAAATTTACTTGTCAGTGTCTTAAAATATAGAAGCATTTTTGATACCATGCAGTGACTTCCACTACACAGTCCTGTGTGTTTTTAATGCTGTGCAGCATAAAAGCCTGATGATCACGGCTGTACAAAAGTGGTTTTCTGTCTTGTCTCTTGTGTACAGAGGTTATTCCAGATTCCCACAATCTTTAAATGATATTATGTAATACAGATGATGAAACTCCCAAATTTATTGCAACTTGAGGCTGAGAAAAGTTATTATTAAATTATTGAAGCATTTGCAGTTTCTCACACAGTGCTGAAAAACTCCCCATTTTTACTCCTGAGAAGCTCTGCCAGTCTATGATGCTCCTTTTATACCCTATTATGTTACTCCATACATAAAATGTGTACATTTGATGTGTGTCCTTGAAATATTTTCAGTTACATCTATGCTTTAATGATTTACCTTTGTCTTACTTTTGTTTTGTACAGCTTATTTTATATTTGAAATATTGGGTTGTAGCTGTGTGCTGACAAGCGTGTTTACTGATCTAAAAACATTATTCAGTTAGGGTCAATAGCACAAACCAAACACTGGATCTACATTAAAAAATAATAAAAATCAAAAAGAAAAACTGTGTGTTATTCTAAACAGTTAAACAACATAATGAAGAAATTAAATCCATCTTCAAAGTTTTAAGGTTACTATTGGTTGTCTAAACAGATAGGTAGAACTTGGCATCCCAAAATCCTTGCTGTAACTCAGCTGAGTGGCTACTTTAGACGCTGTGTGTAACCATGTGTGTATACACTATATGCGCACACACAAAACCCCATCTTTCCATTCTTTAAAGGTGAATAAAAACAAAATGCAACTCATTTATTTCCAATATTTAGCTGAAAGCAAGACAGCTTATCAAGTCATTAAACTGATCGTTTTATCCTTTTAAAAATAGAAACTCCTTTTAGATTTGATGCCAGCAAAACGTTCCAAAATGATGGTGCAGGGGCATGTTTACCAGAGCGTTACATCACTTGTGTAAGTGTTTGGGAACCAAGCAGACATATTGCCACGGCTTTGAAAGTGAAATGTTTTCCCATTCTTGCTTAATATAGGATTTCAAATGACCACTAGTCTGGGGCCTTGTTTATGCTATGTGTGGTTCAAAGGAGGACCAAATACAGAACATGAAGAAACAAAACAGTCAGCTATAATACACAAGAAAAAAGTTAAAAGCAAAATATCTGAAAAAGTCATCTGAAGGAAAGATGCAAAGAGGAGATGAGAAGGGAGTAACACAAGAATGCAGGCAAGTGGGCAAAAGAATTTAGTAAAAGAAAAGGGGAAAAAACAGAGAGGCAAATACACAAAAGTCATTAGGAAAGGTTCAAGGTTATTGTTAGTGTCCCATTTGGTGATAGTTGATCTGCAGCAAGAGTTCACATAATGGAACACTATAGACACAGGGGCAACATTATCAACAACAGCAACAATAAATCACAGAACTAATGCAAGAAAAGTAGATAAGAGCAAAAGTGCAAGTGTGAAACCATTAAGTGTAGCACTTAGGATGAGACGTGCCCTGAAAACATGACCTGAGGGCAACAGCTCACACTATAGGGTGGATGATTCAAGCAGCCTAATATGTTATTAGTCATCCTAAGGACTGTCTGATATTAATGGCCTTATAATTTCATAATTATCAAGCAAAATGATGATATGAAATCTTAAAACAGATCTTCTGTAAAGAAGTAGAGCCATTCATAATTATTACATAACAAATGAACTGCTTGACTGTAGCATGTAGCATCAGCATGGGACTGAAAAATACCCAACGTTGCTCATTTTTATGTTGTCTTTGTTATTTTAATGTCAATGTCAAAACCTTTGGTAACAGTTTGTAGCAATCTTGGTGATTTTTTTTTTCCTTTTTTGATACTTTTTTGATAGACGGAGGAAAGACTGCTTTCACCAAGCCACGATTTACCATATATATATGCATAGATCGAGATATGGTTATATGCTTAAGCATACACAGCTGTGAGCATATAAATGAATATTTACTGGAACATCTTCTGAATGATCTACAGCTGCATGTGCTCAGCCCCGCAGAGGCTTCAGCGGGGAGAGATGAAGGGGAGAGTGGGTGGAGTTAGGAACTCTGGACAGAGGCAATCATCATCTCACGATGACTCTTAAATCTAACCCAGAATCAAAGATAGCTTGATCCTTTGCATTCAGCCTCCAAGGCCAGAGCACCAACTTTTTTGAGGACCATATTCATTATGCAACAGCATGAACTTTTTTTCTATAACTGCCTATCAGATAAACTAAATCTCATTACTTTGCCCAGGCTGCAATTTATATTTTTATAGTATGTAAATAACTTTAGGTCCTACTCAGTCAGTATTTTTAGAAATGTTCCAGTAATGACTCTGACTACGAATGAGCAGAGAGTGTGTTGAATTATTTATTTGTCTATTTTGCAGTTGACCAAATGAATAGCCCCATTTGTAATGTGAGGCTGCCGCTCACAGTGACAAGCTCACAGATACAGTAATTATCACCAGCTCAGTGTTTCACCTGCTCCTTTCACTGCTTCTTTTTTTAGCCTCCTTAAGCTAATTGTTTAGCCCACCAATGCTTATCAACCTTGTTTCAAGCAGCAGCAAGCACTTGTCTTTGCACACACACAGAAACACACACGCAGGCACACGCAAAGGTTTGATAAAGCCATGTATACTACTTGCGTGGAGACAAGATGTTAGCAACCACTTAGGAGAGCATCGAGGGTAATGACACGTATAGTATGTATTTTTTCTCAGTAGTGGGTGGAAACAGATAAAAGGAGAATGACTGTTGGACCCACATTTATCAGGTGGATGGAACATATCTCCAAATGACTTTAATTTTTACATTTAGTATAATGTTATAGTCATTTTATGCTCTTGGCAAAAATTATTAATGAGCACACAGAAAGCTACTTTTAGCTGCTTTCTTATTCACAAGGGGTCACCACAGCAGGTAGCGTTGCATGTTTTGATATGGCAGTTTTTACACTGACACAGCCCCAAAGGGACTGTGTCAGGAAGGGATCTAATGCTTGTTAAGCGAATGTGTAAACCACTAAACTAAAGAGCCACTCTTAAGCATAAAACAAATAGCGAGGTATTGTTTAGAATATGAAACTGCCTATTCTATTGTTTTTATACTATTTTCTTTAACCTTAATATCACAACTAAACAGTGTGTTAAGATGCTCTGTTTGCCTCATTTGCGAAGGGAAAATATGTGATGTATTGTATGAGATTATACTTCATTATTCAATTGGTTTTCCATTTTGGTCTGGGAAACACTCATGAAAAGGGAAGAGGATTATGAGAGAGGCTGGGAAAGTAATGTGTGCCAGCTGATATCCAGGGAATTCCTGAATAAATTAAGCACACAATCTCTCTTTCTCTCACAGACACACAGGCACAGAAACACATGCAAGCACACACACAATCACAAATACACAAATGGCTGACCCTTAGTGTTCCCACGACATCTGTTACAACAGAGTTCAGCTAGTTGTTGTAGAAAAGCCAAAGTGACCCACCCCAGAACATAAGAGGACTTCACAAAAATATTGTAGTGGTTTGGCACACAACAGAAATAGATGAGTGGATATGAGAGGCTTTAGTGGGACTGGGCCATTTTTGTCATTTTATTAGCAAGTGATTAGCAGTACTTTTAGTGTACTAATACCATGGATGACTCAGGCACTCTTAGCTTATAAAATACCCCTTTCTCTCATTTAAAATATGAAAACAGGATGGGTCTTCTCTATTCACATCAGTTCATCATAACATTAAAACACCCTTTCCAGTATTGTGGAGGTCACCTTCCACTAATACCTCTGACCTGTCAGGGCATGAACATTGAACCTCTGACACAGGGAAATTGGCAACAGATCCTTGAGGTCTTGTGGATGTTTGACCTGTGGTCTGGGGTGTTATGGAGGCTGGGTCACCTTAGGCTCATTGTCATGTTCTTCAAGCTGTTCCTGAGATGCACATTATCCTACTGGGGGAAGCCCTGATGTCTGAGCGTGCTGTTGCCATGTGAAGCATACATGTGTGTGTGTGTGTGGTCTCTAGCAATGTTTACATGGATGGTCCGTGTCAAAGTAACATCAAGATGAGTGCCAGGTCTCAATCTTTCCCAGCAGAGCATTGCAATGTAACACGGCGATCAGTGTCATTCACTTTAACTGTCAGTAGTTTTAATATTGCAGCTGCTTCGTTTCCTTTACTCTATAATCAATATATCCAATAAAAACCAAAAGCCAACTTCACTACCCAGTTTTTGGCACTCAGCACCAAGCACATTAGTTGATGTAATGAAGATGTACAGTACATCTTTAAAACGGCACATCACAGATAGAGGCCAGCTTTTGTCAGGGAGCTTTTATTTGGGGGGGTGTTTTGTTTTGCCTTGGTTGAATATTGGGTGAACAAGCACATTGTAGGTGCAGGTGAGGTTAACCTAAAAGTGACAACTGAATGATAATGTCTGGACCAAGCCAGACATGCTGACACAAGTTGTCAATTAGGAAACGTTTTTATTGTAATTACACTCAAGTTGGATCAGAGGAAGATTAGATGGCTCTTTGGAGCGTGAATAAGCACAGCAGTAGGCTCAGCTGGCAGAGCTTGCAGGTGGACTGATTTGGTAGCTGATGGCAAGCAGGTAAATAGAGATGTACACAAATGAAGAAGTTAAGACTAGGAAGCAGGCAGACAGATGAAGAGAAGTTGCAGCTTGGCTGGGCTGGGATACGAGAAGGTAGAGTAGTCGAAGTACAAGAGAATAAAATTACTTCTAAGCAGAAAACACAAAACAGACACACCTGAATAAGAGTGACTGGAGGCCTAGCAATAGATACACTGCTGAGTTGATCGGCAACAGTTGTGCATGTTAATTGGAGCAGAGCTGTGGGAAGGTGAAGGGTGTGCGACACCTATGACATTCAAACAGACAAGACAGACAAGTAAAGAAAACAAGAGTCACAAGGAAAGGGAAAGCAAATGGAGAGAGGAGAAGGTATGCAACCGCAGCTGTGACACAAGAATGGACCACCTATCCAGTGTATCTGTGTAGATAATGTTATCTCATAAAATTCAAAGTGACACACCACCCAACCATAAACAAACCCCAATGATCATCATCACTAACGGGTTATATATATCATCATGATAATTACTGTTCTATTTTCCATCATATCACTTGTAAAATGTAGCCCAACTTAAAGTTTGACAAGCTTTAGTTGCTATAATAAAAGCACGTGTCAAACGGGATCATCTCTTCAGCGGGAAGAGAAAATAGAGAAACTATGCTTGCCCACTTTGTATAAACTGCACAAAACGACACAGTAAGAACACACAGGGCAAACCGCTAAGATGCGGTTTTTGTGTAGTCCATCTTTGAAACATTATTTTTCCACAGCAGCCCCACGTAAACAACATCTGCTGTTGCATAATTAAGTAGTCTAGTGCAAGTGCAGTTGGATTTCTCTGTGCACCACAGGCTTTTTTTTTTTCATCAGTCCATCTGAAGTCTCCTTCACATCTTTCTGTGACCTTATGGTGTTTTCCATGGAGGTTAAGAAAAAGTGTTTAGGAAAAGGTAGAAAGGTACTTTTAACTATTTGACCACAACCTCTGATTTCTGTTAGTGCCACAGTGCTGTCTCCCATAACTCTGTGACATTGAAGTAGCTTACAGAGTATAACAGCCCTGAAACTGAAGCAGCTCAATACAATTAAGAAAGTCTTAGTGGGTGGCACACTGGTGCAGTGGTTAGCACTAAGATCACAAAGAAAAAGGTTGTGGGTTTGAGCGACAAATACTATAAAGATGAACACAACTTCCAGATCAGTAAAATGAAACCAACCCAGAAGCTATTAAACTTGAAGTAAATCGAAGGGCAGTTGATGGGGATAGCTATTGAGGTTTTGCAGACACGTGTGGACCGGCGTGTCTATCACATGCTTTACTGTGATATCTGGTTGCGTGACCACTAACCACGTGACATTAACTTGTCTGTCATTTTGAACATGTAACAATCACAGTAATAATTTAGGATCAGGTGAATAAGGTCCTACTCCCACAGGCCTAGAGAACAGTCTGCAACCATCTGGTAGCTGTTGGTTATGAGGGAAAAATGCGTATTCCCAAGCCAGATGTAGTGGGTTGTAGGAGTCCCAGTCCCACGGGCCAACCACTGGTGGCTAGGAAGAAGCATATATTTCCCAACTGGTTGGCAAAAACCTCCTTGGGATTGCTTTGATCGGTAGCATGTATCTAAAAAGTGTGACAAAGTTGATTGGTGTGTGAATTTGGGTCAACTTGCTTATCAGGATGATGGTCAAGCTTAAAAACCGTCTGGAATGTTCCCTTATGTTTTACCTTCACTGACTGAATGCCAAAAACTGAGGGAGAAGTAGTGGGAAAATACCAGGAAAAAGGGAAATCTATCAAAGAAAACAAACCAAACAGCTTGCACATCATCATTTCTGCTCGGCCTGCATTTGAGATCCAAATGAGCGCTCCTGAAAACACGTATCACGTATCAGTCAATTCATTCAAAAGGATAGATTCTACTTTACGTAGAGAGACTACATCGCAGTTTGAATGGAAGTGAAGACAGAAAAACTGTCCAGCTATTCTCTGTACAGTAGCGAAACAGTAAAAAGTCCAATGGAGACAGGAAATGGAGACCATTTGCCTTCAAAGTAAAGTTGCGCCTTGTGAAACATGTTGGCTGCAGCTCTGTGTACAACTTTTACTCTGAAGGCAAACCTTCTCCGTTTCCACTTTGTGCCATGCATTTTTAAAGTTGTTCAACTGCTTGGCTAGTATTTGCAGAAAAACTACACCCAAGTGTGGCAATCTCCTAGCAACCAAAATAATCACTAGGAAGTTTTTTGGTGCTGCACGAGCCAGCAAATTCCAGGAACCTCTGCCAGTCAGTCAGGGAATCCACATATTTCCCAAGCAACCAGTGATGGTATCATTTCAAGCAAACATTTTCTAAACTTACCGTTTTTTTAAAGCAAGATGGCAGTGACCCCACAACTCTGAATTGGATAAGTGGAAGAAGATGGATGGATGTATGTTTTTTTTTTTTTAACCAAGCTGGCGACGGCCCCACAACCCTGAACTGGATAAGTGGAAGAGGATGGATGGATGGCAGTGGTGAAAACCAATGGATGATGTCACAGTAGCAATGGCCATCTTTTACACCATCTATTTTCTGAACCTGCCGGTTGGGTGGGGTCTTTCTGTGTTTTCAAAGCCTAATCCGGCTTCCTCTGACAGTCAAGCGTCATGCATGTTAGGTTAATTGGTGATTCTTAACTGGTGATTCGAAATTTGCCATAGATCTGACTGTCTCTCTGTGTTACCCCTGTGATTGAATGACAACCTCTCTAGGGTGTACCCTGCCACTTACATAAAGTCAGCTGGGATAGGCTGAGTCGATAGCTCAGCGACTCTGACCAGGATAAATAGTTAAGAAAATGGATGGAAGAGGGTTTTCTTTAATCACTTAAATCTATTTACAGCTTTTCTGACTGACATCTAAAAATGTCTCTGGCACAAAGGAAGAAGATATAGTACAAAAAAGGTTTCAACTGTATATGTTTGCAAACCTTGCCAGGATCAGTTTGTAAAAGTTTCTTTTAAATTTGTTCATTTATTAAAAATATAGAACATCACCAGCCTTATCCTTTAACAGTTCCACCATTGGAATATTACAAGTGAAACATAGTCCATTTGCTTTCCACCTGCACTTATAAACCATTAGTACCATATTAGGTTATGTAACATTATAACTCTAAAGGCATTTTACTCCCTTGGTTCAGCCTAAAAGTTTTAGCCTCTTTTATACTAATGTAGCAATTGCCTGAGGTGTAACTTTTGTTGCTGTAATAATTACAGTATTGTGTCGTTGTGGGAATTCAAAGGGTAAGGCAGCCCGCCGTGTTATGATTGTCATGGAAACAGTTTTATAAACTGCACTTTGGCTTTATTTGTGCAGCCCCCTACCATCAGTGCCACTGCCAGTCAAAGTCTCACACAGAGTTTGACTCTAAAAGCTGTAAATATGAACCTTTTATCAGGATGTCCCATACATGGCATGTGCCGGAGAAGCATTAGAGACATTCGAATTGTTTTCTTTTTTATCTAATGTTTTCCAAATTGTACAAATTGTTTTGTTTTGCAAAAATGCACCTCAGGTCCTGCTCAGTTTGAGACGCTGACAATTTTGTGAAAGCTGTATTTTAGTGTGGTAGCTAATGGAAAAATCAATCTTGTATTATACCTGTAATTCTGGACAGCTTAATGATTGTAACAACTCTCACTCTTTCTCTCTCTCGCACAGGCAAAAATAAAGGGAAGAAACAAAAATGAGAAAAAGCAACGAAGAGCAAAGAAGGAATGTGTCAACCAGTGTTTGCTTGCAGTTTTTCATTGTTTGTGTCTCAACACTCCCAGATGGCGAAATTGGTATGCTGCTGAGAAGTCCAAGTCAAACATTAGTATTGTAAAGCAAAGTTTGACACATACATTTTCTGTTTCTTTTTGGCAGTGATGGTCAGCAATTCTCAAGAAAGCTCTGCAGCTCTGTTAATTTTTTTTTCTTTCTTTTTTTTTTAATGCAGCAAGAAATAAATGAGGACCAACTGGTGACAGACTGTAGGCGGACAATGCTAGCCCGGATCCACCAACATGAAGCGCTCATTTTTGTTTTTCACCCACATTAGTCACATGGGGAAGGCATACATCTTAATCAAAACATTAATGGGAATTCATAGTGCTTTGCCAGGCTTGTGGATTGTTGAGTACCTGACGGTGTTTAATACTCCGCATGTATAAACTGAATTTTTCATAACAGGCTCACTTCTGCATCATAAAACATTGAAAAAAAAATCAGTTAGGGTGACACAGCACTGTAAGAAAAAGTCAATTCACTTGATAAAGTAAGTACTTGAAAGCCAGACAGAATATATTTTGACTTTTTTTTCAAACTTTAGGAGTGGCTCATGAATATAAATCAATGGTTAACTCTAAACCACCAGGGAAAGATATATGAAAATCTATTTGAAATGTTGTGGTAAGCAGATGTTGTTTTGAAGACTTTGTTTGTGAATTGCACTGTGCTGTGGACGATGGGTATTAAAGATGCAATAAGAGAATAGAGAATGGGCTGCAGAAGAAAGAGTTACACACAAGCGGAAAGCAAACATGTTCACAGGCTTTTTTAGTCTGCAGACATGCGCAAACTTCAGTGGCAGTGATACGTTTGAAGGGCTTAATAGTGGAGATTATCATGACACACACACACAAACCCATAATGTGTGGGTACACATTATGGGTCCGCTCCTCAGGAGTTGGCCCTTCTGTGACATTTGGAAAGGGCAGGAGGAGCATTACTCACACACACACACACACACACACTGCTTTGACCTCCACGCCATCAGGTGTCAGCATGGCCCCCCCGCACAGAAGCTCAATACTCAGATTAACATCAGGAATCAGGATTAGCTTGCCCCTGCAGGGTTTGGACAGCACACACTCGTTTCACCTGGCTGTCCTATTGCTCTCAGGTGCCACCCACATAACCCCCCCCCCACACACACACACACATACACCCGTATGGTAGTCGGACACACAGATATATAGCATGTGCACATGCACGGACACATTAAGAGTTATTGTTTGACATTTGCCGATAAAGGTTAATATAAAAACTGCTTTGGCAACATGGGAATAAATATAGTAATTTAGGGTCCTCACATTTATAGCAGTGGGCATGAGTTTCAACCTTTGATTCATATTCATCAAAATATAGCTTTTCCAGTTAATAAAAGCAGAAATAAATAATGCAATAACTCTGTTTATTTTTCTGACATGTGTAAGCCTATAAGACCCTTTGTGGAACATTATTTCTGCTACAGTGAACAGGCAGTTGAAAAACTGCCTCTAAAACACAACCCTGTCCCATCCTTGAATGTGCAGTCTTACATAACTATACCTCACCAGCCACCTCACAGCAAGTGAGCTTGTTCAAAATCGTTAAGGGGGCATCTCTTCCGCTTTTAAAATTGTCAGCTATAGCAAAGGATTGCCTGGCTTGACCAGTGCACTTCTCACAAGTCAGTCAAAATCAGATCATTGATTTCTTTGATGCAAGGTTTGAAGCAAGGGCAAGCTAAAAAGTGTCTGAACAAAGATATAGACCGCTGGCCTGGTTTAGAGCATGACAGCATGTCAGACCTCTACGTCTCCTCTATTAGAGATGCTTTGTCCCATGATCTCTTCTATTTATATTTAACAAGTAAATCTGGATGCCTCTGCAGCCACTGTGTGCTTTCCATTCTGAAAGGTTAGCAGATAAGATATTGCTCTGAGACTGGGGTCAATACAGCAGGCTTGGTTGTTTTTATCTCCTCTGTCTGTCGGAGAGGCTGCAGCTTCTCTCCTTCGATGAGTCACTCGCTCGACTGCAGAAGAAATGAATGCTGTTCTACTGCCACCTTGTGGTTACTCCAATTGCCCCCCCCACACACACACACACACACAGTTCTGTCTGATGCCACTTTAAAATAAATAAATAAGCAAACACCTGTTAATATTACATGTAAACAAAATGTAAGATAGATCATTTATGCACAAAGTGAACATTTAGTACCCCACAGCAATAGCGTTTACCTTAACCTAAAGAGAAATGTACTTTTACTGTTGTGATACGGTGCATGCTGTGTGGCTTTTTGTGCTTTTTTTTTGTCTCGTGCTGTTTTAAATGGTTTAAGCTTTAGTTCCTGTTGAGCTAAATCTTAATGTCACAGCATACAGTACTAAAAGCGGGGGACACAATCTGCTGCTTCAGCCATTTTTAACAGGATATGCGCGTACAGCCTGGTCCATAAAGAAATCATGTTCAGGGTTCAGAATGGAACTCACCCTTATCAGTTAAGGTAAGTAAGACCTCACTTAAGGGAAGCAAATCCCTTAAGTACATTTTACTACAGGTGGCAGCGAAAACGCTGACACTGAATGATTTTGGAAAGAGATTAGAAGAAGTTACTTGTGGGTGGGGGTGGGGTTTGTACACATATTTATTCAGGTGCCAGAGTAATTTTTCCATTGTCAGTCAGGTCAGTATATAGCGCCTGTTCAGCTAGCTGCACACTTACTGAGCCGGGACTGGAAATGAACTTAAGCCAGATGACACTGATTATATTGAGTGTGCCTATTGAATTTCTTTTCTTATCCCTAAAGTAATATTTCTTTTTTCAGTAGAGTCATTATTGGATAAACAAATAACTAAATCCGATATCATCCCTTGCTGTCACTGCTTCCTGAGTAAAGGCTGCAGGATTCCATCTTGTTACATGCTGTATGTGTAGTTATAGGCACAGATGTTATACACCTACTTTACACATGTTTTGCAGTAGTACACGCCAGTTTGCACCTGCCTTTTCTTCTTTTGGTTTTTCAAGTGTCCAACAACAGTTCGACCCAGACACCTGAGAATTCAGTGCAGACAAATGTGAGAAGGACACAGATAGATAGAAAAAGAAGATGAGAGAAACACAGTGTGTGTGTGTGTGTGTGTGTGTGTGTGGCTGTGTGAGTGGGGTTTTTGTGTACAAGAGCTACTTTCAATTCAGAAGCTGTGACATGGAACTGTCAGTGAAGTCTAGAAGTGCTGACAGGTAACGCACACACACACACACACACACACACACACAAACACACACACAAACTTTGTTCACACTGTTGTAATTGAAAGCTGTCACTTTGAGATTTTCTCCTCCACAGGGATTTGCACTTGGCTGCGGCTCCGGGACTTCACTCATCTCGTCTTTTTGCTATTACTCCTCACCTTTAGACTCTCTCTCTCCCTCTTTCTGCTACTGTAGTACATAATACACACCCCCCTTTGCCATTTCCTTCCCATATACACTCACACAAACAAAATCTGCCAAAAAAACAAGAAACAAAGAAGAAGCAAAAACAACTAACTACTGATCTTCTATAAAGAGAGCATATTGACTGACTGACTGCATATCTGGCCAGGTTGTAGGCTGGAGAGCAACTGCATTTGTTTGGTGATGGTGTGATTGAGTCATCTGAAGCAGAATAGTTTACACGTGTGACTTCACCATCCTTAATATTCCCAGACGTTTAAATCGTATCCCTCGCATTTCCATTCTCTCTCTGCTACGACTACATGGCGTAATTCATTAATTATGGATTAGGGCCTAAATTAGGTTAGCGCATCTTTAATCATTTATGTGGACTCACTTCTTTGACTGGCCCACTAAATCATTAAGTAGGAGTTTCGGAGATGCTAATTTGTTCTATGATCGGCATTGGACAACTGAAAGTTTTGATGAGCTGATGTACGTGCAGATATTGTTTGTAAGCACTGAGAGGATTTTTCTTTTCTTTTTTTTCTTATTTTGGGGGGTAATGACACACCAAACCAAGGACTATGCTGAGATTTTGATATCAACAACTCAGGTTTTCGATATTATGCAGGAACAGATGGAGGATAAGATTTTTTTTACCCGTAAATGTCCACCTAAAGTTCACAAACACATACACGCATACAGTACGCCTATTCATATTTCCCTATCTCCATGCAGCTGCAAGTAATACACTTTTTATATCTCGTATTTTTTTTCAGAGTATTAAAGGCATCTTTTCTGTTAAAAGACATCAATCTGACAGAGCTGTTGATCCCTGCTTAATTTACATGCAATCTGATAACAAACGCATGAGATAATAATACAGCATGCAGTTTGCCAAGAGGAAGGCAAACTGAGTCTCAGTATTGTGCATTTTCTCTCACTCAGGGGTTAGAAAACAACAGTTAATAAGCTTTACTGTATCTCAGTGCAATACACAAATGAATAGGAATGGGTTCTTATTTTTTTCACCATCTTAGTTGATTTGTATTTGTATTTTTCTCATATAAAAAATTCACCATGATTCATAGGAAGAGTTATGTTTTTAAATAGGCCTAAAGTCCGTGATTTATTGTAAATGTTAGAAAAAGGCTCAACAACTATGGCTTGATGTTGCAAGACCCAGCCAAAGTCCAGATATCAACCTGGCTAAAGTGTAGAAGCAGGACCTTAAGGGAGCTGTGCATAAACAAAGTGCAAATATCAATGAACTGAAACAATGATTCCAAGAAGAGTGGGCCAAAATGATGTGAGAGTTGTAAAGGAAACAATTACTTTAAGTTAGTGCTAATTCTACGACCTGCGGAATCATGGAGTGTACTTCGTTTTCCACAGCACTGCACAGAGTCTTGTGAAAATGATACTTTTCCCCATGGCTGTATGTACAAGTGGCCACAAGATCTCTTTTGAATGTAATCATCAGCTTTTAATCTAAGTGACTATATTTGCTTCAGAATTGGTTAATTCACATGAGAGTTTGCTGCATTTCTTTCTTCTGGCTGTGTTTGTCTTTTAAAAGCATGTTTTAGTCAATTTAAACCAAACAACCCACACAGTCCCAATGCAGAGGATAAGCTGTGTTTTTTAACTTGATAAAATGTTGTAAGATCTGAAACCAGATCTTTATAGAGGCTTCAAGCTGACAGACAGTGTGAAACACAAGTGACACAGTAATGCTGTGGAACAAAGATCCCGATGCACTGTGCTGCACAAAGCAGCTGAACTTACAAAGAAAGCTCTCTGACACTATTTTCAAGCCAATCAAACTAAAAAAGAAAACTATGAAGTGCTTGATTTTAACATCCAAGGAACTTTTGGATTTAGACAAGCTCCTGCTTAACTCTTGAATAAAACAAGGAGGCACCCTTCTTTTGACATTGTGTCTATGTACAAAGCAAATGCATGTGAAGCAACTGAGCACAGACTCAGAAGTACCATCTTTTATTCGACTGCTTAAATTTGAGCTGAACACTGTGGTCCAGCTCTGTTCTATGGCTTATATTCCACACTCTGGTGCTCCTGGGTGCTTAGCTCTCTCATTTTCTTTGGTGACTTGGTTGTACAGCATACTGCAGCCTTATCTCACCTCTTCTCACAACTGATTACCCACTACTGGAGTCCCCTTCCCTCCTCAGTCAGCAGTCTAGCTTCAGTCATATGAACTGACATACTCAGTTTTATTTAATAA
>VUQG01002318.1:0-16481 GCA_015106755.1 Etia nguti
TAAAGGAAGGCTAAAGGTTTTGTTTGATACTTTCAGTAATAACTTCCTACAGGCCGTAGTCAAAGTCCGGGTTTCCATCAACAAAGGTCTTGAAGAAGGCCTTGTGGGTGTCTGGGCTGAACATGGTGGCTTTGACAGCCGAGTCCTGCAACATGAGTTCTGTCCACTTCTTCAGCTCGGGTGTGCCATCCAGAAACCTAATAAGACAAAGGGTAGAGTCATTTAAATATAAGTAAATTACAGCATTTGAACACCCATTTGTTTGTAATAGTTTCAGTAACTGAGTGAAAAGTAAATACATTAGCTTCGGCACACAGGTAATAAATGTTCATCTGTAAAGATTATTACTTACTGTTTGAACTGATAAGCCTCCGCCCTCTCAAACCACGGCCACATCATGTAGTCGATCATTGTTATAGAATCACCACCAAAGAACTTGGTCTTCTTGTTAAGGAGGTCCTAGAAATTGAATGTTACATTCATTAGAGCTGTAATTAGCACTCTGAAATAACCAGGCACAGTCAGGAAAGATAAACTTAATCGTTTTAATAATAACGACCTTTGATCAGTGACTGTGATTCACAGGCACACACTCATTCACACACAGCGTATCACCTTATATGTTCGGTTAGTGGATAAAGGAACCGGAGGCCTCAAAGGTGTGGCCTACCTCATTTAACTTGGCAAACTTTTCTTTCAGATCAGCTTCCAGTCCGGAGACATCCTCTCCCTTCTTTCTCTCCATTGGGATCTTGTAGAAGTACGGTATCACCTGTAGAAAACAGTGACATTAATATTATTATTTGGTGATGGTTGATTAAAAAAACAAAACCTTAAGATTTATATGCAAGTCTTCATGTGACCTACTTTGGAAAAGTGCTCCAGCATCATCCTTTGCTGAGCTTTAGCAAAGGGAGAGGAGGGAAGCAGCTTCTTTTCAGGGTAAACCTCATCCAGGTATTCACAGGTGATGGCTGACTCGTATATCACCTCACCAGCAGGTGTCTCCAGTGTTGGGACAAGACCTAATGGATTCTTTTTAAGGTACCACTCTGGTTTTTCTCTCAGGTGGATGTTTATGGTTTCATACCTGAAACGAAAAATAAAAAACAGGTTGTGGTGCTTGTTTAAGCACAGATTTAAGTACCATCGTGATTTTTCATTTGTACAGTAAACCAGAATAAAAAGTAGCCTTACTTGATTCCTTTGGCTTTGAGCACTAGTCTGGCCCTCTGGGCAAAAGGACACAACCTCATGCTGTAAACCCTGATGTAGTCTTTAGGGACTGGGCCAGGGGCAGCGCTACCTGAAGGACACCAAAAAGATTTATCCATTAAAAAAAGCAACAAGGAGAGCAGGTGGCAGTATTTAAATGTATGCATTGTGCTTCCCATTGAAAATAAAGCCATATATGATTGTAATAATCCACCAGAAGAGCAATGCATTACAATACAAATGCATTACAGCCTAAAGAGTGTGTAAAGACTTTTACCAATTAACCTTCAAGTAGAACAATCGTGGCAGAAAATACTCCACTATTATTGTAAAGTACAGTGAATTTAAAGTAATTTTATACTTGTTTGGATTAGGTTGTGCTATTAGCAATTCAAGGATTTGATTGTGTTTGCTGTCTTATTTACACTTTACTTAACATCCTAAGCTTTATGGAACCAATCTTAAACCAGCATCACAAATACCTTTGTTTTAATACAGTGAATTTTGCAGTTTTATTTATGCCTGTACTTTAGCGCGAATATTTTTTTCTGACGTCCGTTTGTTTTCAGAGAAGCCACAGTAAGTCACTGTTTTTTAAACATTCATAGAGTTTAGTATTTAGATGTTAATGAAGCAATAATTACCAGGACCATTTGCAGTTACCTGCTTTAAAATCGTAAGGAAGAGGTTAGTTAGGTCTAAAGAATGACTTTGTAAAAATGTTGCTCTCTTGGTGTACTAACTCTTCACCATGCGAGCAGAAGGAAACAGCTTATTGCATTTCAGCTTTATAAGCAGCCTTCAGTTCCTCGAGTAATATTTTAGAGTCTTACCTTTAGCGAGACACTTTTCAGCAGACATGTTGGCACTTGAAGTAATGTGCGAATCAAAGGGCTTGAAACGGACCGAGCTCAGAGTGGTGTCGGTGAACAGTGCAACTTTTCATTTATACACTTGTGGGCGTGTCCAATCAGTCTGCCATGTTATTCTTGGAGATAAGAGGCGTTTTCCTGGAAACCAGTCGTAACAAACAATGCTTATTCGTTTTTTCCTAACTGTACTGTCACGAACTTTATATTTTGAAATGTTAACCGAGACTCTGAGATGTTGCTCTTGAATTATTGACAGTTGCTCTGAGTCTTGTACGGTTTAATCTTGGTCACAGTTTTTGATGACCAATGAATCGAGTGCTTTTAATTAGCAGCACCTGGCTAATACCCCCTTTTTTTTTTAAAAATATATTTGATTATTTTAGGCCACTTCCTGCAGTACGGATACAAAATGTTTGCAAAACTAAATGTTGTGTAACACATGTGGGGGAAAAGTGTCCCGTGAACCTCCTGAACTTGGAATTGAAATGTGTTTGTACTGGCTAAGATAACAATCTTCGAAGGAATTCCTCGAGTAATCTAGTTGAACACAGGACTTTAATTTTTGAGTAAAGACAAACCGCATTAACTGTCTCTTATCTTCGGAGCATCCACTGTGAGAGGCTGTGCCCTCCAGATTCCCCGGCACATAAAAGTCATTATTTATATGATAAATTGGACTTGTGTTAATAGTTGATTAGCTGGTCTACTTTTACCTTTAAAACCGCCAGGATAGACGTTTTTGTAACGCATACTCACGGTGACTTTGCAGATACTCCACTCCACTCCCCTTTTTTGTTTTGTTTTCTTTTCTTTTCTTTTTACATAACCTAAAAAAATAAGACTAGTTATGAGTTTGCGAGATTACCGCCCCCGTTGTCTCCTGATATCGTTGCTGTTAGACATCTTTTCACAGAAATGTTGCTCTCTTTATTCCCAGAAGCCAATGCTGTAAGCCTTTTCTAAATCCTAGCTTTTACTGAGTCGCACGTCAACAAAGGCCGTGATGACAAATGATGGATCTCCTGCAGGTTAACATGTCACCATCTTTTGCTTCCTCAGACAGCTATTTGGAATCAACTCAAAATCTTTTGATCTGCTTATTTTGTCATGTATTAAAGAGGGTACCGGTTTCACCTGCCACAAAACCGCCTCTCAGCAAATCTTAAAAAAAAAAAAACGTGTAGATACAAATGGCTGTAATTTCTTTAGTTAAAGTAATATGTTTGTTAAACCCCTTTAATTAAAGCTGAAGTCTTTCTTTTTGATCACATCTTGACTTTTTAAAATTTAAAATCTACTGTTTGTGTAAAGCGGCAAGACTACAAAAAAAAAGGCATTATCCAAAAACTGATTGGGCTATTTGTATATAAATACTTTTTGTCAAACAGTTCAGGTGGTTTACATCTCTTACCACAGTGGAGGAAATTGTTATTTGATTCCCTGCTGAATTTGTAAGTTGAAATTCATAAGTTGGAAAAATACCAAACAAGGAAGGACCCAGCAGAAACATCTGTCTGTAATCTTCACTCAGTTAATAACTTTATAACTTTTATGTAATGTGTTTTTTTCCCTGTATTTTTGGTTGATATTCTGTCTCTCGCCAATAAAATTAAACTACCATAAAAATTATACACTGCTCTTTTTGTTGTAAATAAGCGAACGTACAAACTTATCAGGGGATCAAATCATTATTTCACCCAATGTATATTTTTGTCTGGAACCTTTGGTTAAGAAGGCTGCTTTAGCTTTCAGACATGGAGCAAAAAGCTCTAATAAAAGGAGAATTGCGGAGGACCTTCATCAAAAGCAGGAATCCCTCTTTGATGATTGCACAGGTGCAAGTTGTTGACCATCAGGATTTGAATCTGACTTTTGTCCTTTGGTTTCGCCGGATGTTTCCCATTTTAAATCTCATGTGGATCCGTTTCCTTTACTCTCTCCACTACTGACCGAGTGTCAGCCCAGAGGGAATATTTCTGCTGGGTTCTTTTGTGGTTTTCAGCATGAGGACTAAATGCCGTCCCTTTTTTTGAAATAGGATTAATTCATAGACGATTGTGCAAACTGTAAAGTTTGAATAGTCACTCCTACACAGTAGTGGATTGGATTTTAAGCGCAAAGCTTTGTGTGCACCTTCAGTAACAACAACCACACCTGTGCACACGTGTTCTGACTAACTGTCCTCCTTTGTTGACCCGTAGCACCTGCAGCTCCATTGCAATCCAGGAATCCTGGTCATAAATAAATAAGCACACAGTTTTCACTATACATAGTTTTCATTGCATTTTTCTTGAGAAATTAAAAGTTCCAGCAATGTCTTTTTCCTTGCAGATATATAAAAAAAAATAATACAGACCAAAGTGAATCAGCACTGTTAAAAGCCTGAGCCACACCCGTGTCAGTTACATAACACCAGGCTGACTACCAGCATCAGTGCTCCCCCTAGTGGTGGCAGATTTTAATCACCAAAACTACACTGTTCATAGAGTATTTACTGAAGAGTGTTCACACATTTCAGATGGGGCTGATCTCTACATTTTAAAACATTTTAGAAGGCCATTGTAGAGAAATATCTAATACCAATCCACACTAGAGCATTTGCCATAACAGTGTACAGTTAAGGATCAAATATTTATGCCAGTAAGACTCCTTCACTTTGTCTCATATTTTTATTGTATTGCTTTGGTGGAGCTCCAGTTTATCAAATGACCACACCATGTGGCCTGGAGAAAAGCATGAAATTGTTTGGTTATTTTTTTAAAGGACAAACCAAAAAACCCCCCCAAAACAAACAAGGATGGTCATTTCATGGATATTTAATTGAAAAATTATTCACATTTGTTTTTCAGATGTTTCCCTTTACACGTGCCACATCAGTATTTTGATACAGACCTGACTTATCAGACATATAAAAGGACGGTTGAGGGTTTTGTTCAGTGGTCTCACTGCTAATTTTCTACAGGCCGTAGTCATAGTCAGGTTTCCCATTAACGTAGCTCTTGTAGAAGGCCTTGTAGGTTTCTGTGCTGTACATGGTGGCTTTAACAGCTGGATCCTCCAACATGTGCTCTGTCCACTTCTTCAGCTCAGGTGTACCGTCCAGACAGCTAGAAGACGAAGGAAGTAATTTAAAGAAAACTGAATGACAGCACATGAATACACAGATAAATGAAAACGTTAGGCAGATGAGACGTTCTGTTTCAGTAATATAAATATTCAGTTTTATTTAAATAGCACCAAATCACAAAAACAATTGCATCAAGGCGCTTTATATTGTAAGGTAAAGACCCTACAATAATACAATAAAACAATAAGAGTTGGTTCCATTAATAAACATGAAAGGAGATTTAATTTTAACCACCACCACTCTTACTTAAAAAAAACACGGGCTGAAGCTTTTGGACACAAACTCAGTGACTCAAATGCTGTTGTGAACATGCTATGTGCACAAGGCAGCATTCAATGTAAGCACACTCATCAACTCATAACTATTATCAAGTGAGATTAACGCATCAACGAGGTGTGCTAAGGACAAAGAGTTTTCAGTGTCAAGGAGCCCACTCTTCTTTTACCTTATTAGATCAATGATTGCAAATTATGCTGAACACCGTCAAAATCTATAAAACTCACTTTGAGGCAAAACAAATATTAACGTAAGATTTGCCTTTTCCTGCAGGATTGCTTTATTGCTTTACTTTGAGCTCCTTTTGCCATTATATGGATTTTATAGTGATTCCTTATGGGTCCCTATCAGCTGTCCCTCTGATAATGTCTATGACTAAAGGAGGCCGCATTCAATTGATCCACTTTGTGTGGTGAAAGAGCGAAATGATGTTTTATGTCCCCCTTTGTGCATCGAGCGCAATGCAGAAAATCTGGATTAGAATAAGATAAGATAACTCTTTACTGTCATTGCACAGTCATACATGGTACAATAGTACAATGAAATTTGAAAACTGTCCCACGTCGGCACTACGTACAACAAAACACGACACGACACAACACAGTAACTTAAGTAATAAAAAGAAGAAGAATAAGTGTATGTGTACTGCACATTGTTATTATTGCACATTATTATCATTATTGCACCTTGTTGTAAATATAAATATTATTATTGTTATTACCCCCCCAAAAAGTCCAGGGAGGTAGCCAATCAGGTCAGCTGTTTGCACTGATTAGAGCTATTGCCCTGTTGTAAAAGCTGTCCTTAAGTCTGTTTGTCCGGGACCTCAGCAGCCTAAATCTCCTGCCAGACGGCAGCATCTAACACTGTGAGGCGTATAGTCTCTCACTGGATTCTGAAGTTTTGCCAAGCCAATTAACACAAAGAAAGCCTGGAAGTATACCACTTGCTTCATAGCATATACTTCTGATGTCTAAAAAAAGGAACAATGACAAATAAGACTGGATTAATGTGCTCTGTCACTGTGGGAATCCCTCTTCTTTCTCTTGTTAAACCTTTGTATAGTTAGGTTCCCCTCAGTTGACCTAGACTTTCTTTAAATTATTGTATGAGTTAAACATTCATTTTAAACACCCTTTAAACTTAAAGACTGTTACTTACTGTTGCAACTCAAAGGTCTCCAGCCTCTCAAACCACGGCCACATCATGTAGTCAATCATTGTTATGGAATCACCGCCGAAGAACTTGGTCTTCTTGTTAGCAAGGTCCTATGATTGAACATTTTTGCCTTTACAAGCTGTAATATTACATTTGGAGTTAATGTATAAAGAAACTAGAGGACTCAAATACGTTACCTACCTCATTTAACTTGGCTAATTTTTCTTTCAGTTCAGCTTCCAGTCCAGAGACATCCTCTCCATTCTTTCTACCCATTGGGATCTTGTAGAAGTACGGTGTCACCTGTAGAAAACAGTGACATTACAATTATTTGGTGACGCCTGAAAAACAAAAACCAAACCCTTAAGATTTTTATTTAAGTTTTCATGCGACATACTTTGGAAAAGTGCTCCAGCATCATCTTTTGCTGAGCTTTAGCAAAGGGAGAGGAGGGAAGCAGCTTCTTTTCAGGGTAAACTTCATCCAGGTATTCACAGGTGATGGGTGACTCGTATATCACCTCACCAGCAGGTGTCTCAAGCGTCGGGACAAGACCAAGAGGATTCTTCTCAAGAAACCAGTCTGGTTTGTCTTTCAGGTGGATGTTGACGGTGTCATATCTGAAACACAAAAGTACCTATGTCACGTGCAGTGAGTTAGGGATGAGATTTGTAAAATCAATTGTAATAAAATGTATGTTTACGTGATTCCTTTGGCATTCAACACTAATCTGGTCCTCTGGGCAAAAGGGCAGAACCTCATGCTGTACAGTCTAATGTAGCCTTTGGGCACTGGACCAGGCGCGGCACTACCTGAGGGAAACAAGTAAAGCTTAAAAACTAAAATAAAAAATGCTGAGGTGGAAAGACCTCTGAGGGTCATTCACAAAGTTATTTTTTGATTTCATTAACCACTCCGGGAAGAAAATGTCAAGTATTACTGCTTTAAGTTTTTAGTTTGGGGTATTTTTCTGTTATTTCTCCACAGTTCCCTGTCACTAGATTAGACCTAGGACACAGCAAATGAATGTTTTAGCATTTCGTCATCGCTAGGACAGAAAATGTGATGCAACTGTAGACTGGCAGCTGTATGCTCTTAATTTAGTCTAGATTTCACAATACGTTTGATAACACATGCAGAAAATGAATCCATTAAATGGCCTGTTTGCAACTATCTGCGTTTAGCTTTAGTTTTGTGCCCCGTTACTTACAGTATTCTCCCCACTAATCAGGTCAGGGCAGAGGAAAATTCATTGATAGAAAGCCTCCAGTTTTAGCCGAGCAACAGCTTAGGTCTTACCATTAGCGAAACATTTTTCAGTGGACATGTTGGCACTTGAAATGGTAGACGAAGAGCCGAAACGGTGACCGACTACAATTGACCGAGGAAGAAAGTCCGAACACGCAATATGGCTGATTATTAAATTTATACACTATTTCCGTGGTGGGCGTGTCAAGCAGCGCCTCAGCCAATGGTGTGAAAGGCGGGTTACTATGGTTACGCAACGCTCTCCCGGTTGAAAGTACTTTTTATAAACGTTGCGTAGTTTGGCTTTTTTTTTTAAAATTATCTTAAAATGAACGAGTTTGGAAGTTTAGAGCTCAGGTATATTGTCGCTGCAGGTACGTCACTGGTTATTTGTTAACAATTAACTAATATTGGGTTCTTACAGGTGGATACAAGGTTTCGCAAACAGAAATACCGTGTTTGTTGAAAATAAAACAGTATGCTACACATGTGGGAATCATATATGTTTCCTGAACTTGGAGACACGGATGCAAAACGCGTTTCCGAGTCCTGGCAGAGGCATTGGTGCATTGACGGCCAACGGAAACAGTAGGATTTTGGCTTTCTCCGAGGAAAAGCTATCCCCATCGATATATGTGTACACTTTCCCTGAGCTTCAGTTGAAGAATGAACTTAAGGGTAAGGTAGAAGTACTTTAATCTGTTAAACTGCCACATTTTTACTGTAATCTTGCCAAAGATGTGGACTTTTGCTCGTTAACCTCTTTCTTTAGGAGGAGCACAACTGGACTACACATCTCTGGCATTAAGTCACGGTGGTCCATATTTGGGCTCCTGCTCCTCTCTTCCTGACCACATCATTACTGTGTGGTAAGCCACTCAAAGCAGAACACTGCCTTATACTGTGTATCATGTGTTTTCAGTTACTCGGGCTGAGCAGTAGTATAAGGTAATCATAACCTTCTGGTGCAGGAACTGGGAAAATGCTGAGCCACTTTGTTCTCAACCACAAGCTGGACAGGATGTCGTTTCCTTGGCATTCAACCCCATGAATTGGCTTCAGCTTTGTGCCTTGGGCACTGCTTCACTCACTGTCTGGAATATCGCAAAGAGTGACAGCCTTCATGTCCTGCAACCGAGGTAAACACAATATAGCAAATGCATGTGTTTAAGTTTCTTTCATCCTTGCTGCAAATGCATGGAAGGTTGAAAGAAAGTGGGGAAACTTAAGAGTCATATAAGAACATATATGTGCATATCATATTTGTCATATTGCAGTACAATTGAGCTTCCAGCGCCTCATGGGACCTTTAGTGAGAGCCAGACACAATCCTCTCAAAATGTCAGCAGTATTATGGTAACTTTCTAGTTTGTGTGATGTAACTGTAGTTTTTAGATCTTTAATTTATCCAGAAAACAATTATGTTATCCGTGACCCAGCTGTACATGTGTTTGCACAGGCCAGACACCACCACAGCACCAGAGCCAGGCTGACTCCTTCTGCCATCTGCTGGACAGCCACTTCAAAGCTCTATGTGGGCTGTGCCGAAGGATTCCTGCTTCTTGTTGACTCAGAGAGTCACTCTGTTGCTGTCCTTTTCAATCCTACAAGTAAACAAACCCACACTTGGATGTGGAAGGTATTTTTTACCCAATTCAGAGACTAGAAAAGACATTTGACATATAATTTGTTTTTCTTTTTTTTTCAGGTGCTGATGCTATCCCTGAACTCAGAAGAAACAGCTTTCAGGGTTTAACTCCTAATAAGAATGGTTTGATTGCTGTGGGAAAGGTACACAAGCCCACTCACTGGTTACTGTATTAATGTCTATGAGCACATCAAACATCAGGCAATTTAATATGATTCTGTGTTGCAGGAGCGCGTGGCACACCTTCTGCAAATCAAAGGGACTCAGATAAACATTGCACAAACATGGCAGTTAGAAAGACCTGTCACAACTGTGATGTACTCTCCTGACTATAAAACATTACTTTTTTCCTCTAATACAGTAAGTACTTAAGCACGCAGGAGCATAAAAACATGATATAGCCTAAAATATCCAAATAATAATATGTTACATGACAGAAAAGAACAAAATCTGAGACCTGCTGCTTTTCAGGGGCAGATATATGTGTTGAACCCAGCCCAGTCAGACAGGATTGTGAAGATCTTCGATGTTCTCAGCGGCAACTTTGTGACAGCAACTCTATTGCACAATGACAAGAACATTTGTGTGGTAAAGCATCTGTGTTGCTCAAGAACTGCGGCGTCTTGTAATTTGGGTCCGTGTCTCTTAATGAGCAGTGATGTTTGTGTTTACACTGGTTGCAGTCCTTGAAGGAGTCTGGAGAACTGCAGCTGTGGTCCTCAGATGGCATCTGCATCAGTTCTCTCTCACTCCAAGCAGAGGTCAGGTTGCCACCATGAGAACTTTCAGAACAGAGCACTTTAATAAAAAATGTGTAAAATTGACATTTTTAAGAAAAAACACAAGTCTCTGTGTCTTTAGGTGACATGTCTGGCCTGCTGTCCTGTTGCACACTATGCAGTTGTAGGAACAGCTACAGGAAAAGTGCTCTTTGTTGACCTAAACCAGGAGCAGAGGCCTCGCCTGGTGCACCAGGTTCTCCTTTATCACACTGCTGTTGATCACTTAATGCAAGTATCTTCCATTTTTGTGATGCTTTGGCATTTCAGTTAGAAACTACACACTAGAAAACTATTCTGTCTTATATTTGTGACATGGAGGCACCATCTTCTCCACTTCTGCTCAGAAAAGCAAATAAAAATGTGTTTGCTATTACAGTTTCGATCAAGACGGGCACTACCTTTTCACCGGTGGCTCAGATTCACATATCTATGTCTTAGAAGCAAGGCCGTCAAAGATATTTTCAGTCATAGGGTACACAGGTAAATGCTTTTATTTTTACTCCTTTCAAAATATTATAAATCAACATATTAAATTACAGCACACATCAGTGTAAATATCAGTGTAGATAAGAACTGTCACACACTGTAGCGTTGCAGAAATGTGTGGTCCTACTACTGTAACCAATGTGTGGGTTTCTTTTCCAGTTCTTCCTGGATGCATTTTGTCTCTTTCCACTCAATGCAAAAGGGACAACAATGAGGTGAAAGTTCTTGCACTGTGTGCTGGTGAAGAGGACAGAAAAAAGGACGGTAGCCTGCTTACATTGCTCTCTCTGCCTACCCAGAACCTTGGAGGTACAAAACTAAAGGGGTTGATGAATTCTCTACTTAGTCTCTAGATGTTTAAATCATTTTAAAACATTTTTATGATGGGACAGAAGTTGTTTTTTTTTAAAAAGAATCTGTAAAACATAAACTACTGTGGTACATTTTTTAAGAGGGTGAATCCCTCTTAAAAAATAGTAGGATTTTTTGGCAGTGTCTCAGACGCAATGTGAGAATCTCAAGTCTAATAGATTAATCATTAAATCATGGGGTATTAAACTAAGGCAGTTCAAAAAAAATGTAAACATGCAGCCAGGGAGGGGCGCTGCATACATTAGAGGAGTGAGGTTTGAGAATCTGCAAAAAGTAAGAATTCATTTTGAAACCAAAAGTTGAATCATCTCCTGTGGGCGAGGAGAGGTTTGCAAGGTGATTAATGGAAATAAAGTACAAGCGAAACTTAAGGATCATGTCCTGGTTCCTGTGGTTTCCTTTATATTCCATTTACAGTACTGTGAAAAGTCTTGAGTCACAGTTTATCATCTGTTTCCAGGGAGCAGGGCTTTCTTGTCATTTCTTAAAGTGGTCTTTAACAGTAGTTCTCCTGGCTTTCTGAAGGTCTTTTCAAGTATTGTGTTGACATATAACAGAAAACTTAGCAAAGAACCAGTTTTAAATTGTATCTTTAGGACTTTGTTATTAGCAGCTTGTTGCAAAAGCATGACATTTTCTTCCATTTCTTTAGTCAGATTTATAAAAGGGGCAAAAAATGAAAGGCATAAAATTTTATTTTTTCTTCAACAAGATGATTCCCAAAGGTGATTCCTTTTAGCTAAAAACTTGGGATATCTTGGTGTGGTGTACAGTGTGTCCTTAAAAAAAATTGAGAAAACTTGAAAAATGAAGACAAAAGAAGTGGAAGGCCTAAACAAATATCTACACCTGATGAAGGTATCTGAAAGGCATGTTTTTAGGAAATAGAAAAAAATCCAGCAAAGACCTGACACAGGACCTGAAAGATCCATCTGACCCTTCAGTTGATCCAGCTACTGTTTGCTAAAGTCTCGTCAGATGGTCTACTACTATCAAGAAGCCATTTATGTCTTCTTGACAAAAAAAAGAAAGGCAGCAAACATCCAGAGAAGAGCTTTAAATTTCCTTCAAAAAGCCTGGAAAATGACTCCTGAAGATTACTTAATGAAATGACAAGAAGGCTGCCTAAGAGAGTTCATGCTATGTTGAAGAATAAAGGAGGGCATACCAAATATTGACTTTCAAGTTTGATAGAACTGTGGAAACTGTTCTTGCCTTATGTACTATATTTCCATTTATGTTTGCACATGTTTCACTGCACCTATCTCGCATTGTAGGAACAAAATATAAAGAACTGGGAGACGGCCTGAAATTTGGAACAGTACTGTACACAGGTTTAATAAACGATGAGTGATAGGCCTCTACTTGTCTTCTGTTCTTATTGTTTTAAGCCTGAAAAAATGTCTTATTTATCATTATGTTTTATTTATCCAAGGAAATATCTTGGCAGTGTTCAAAACAAGGAACCGACACTAGACCACATTCCCATAATGGATTAATAGTGCTTAACGTGATGTATCACACAGAAATGTTTAGACATGTTGTTACTAACACAGTTAAAATGAAGACAGCGAATGAACAGTTTACAAAATCACACCCTTTATTTATACAGCAGACTGGAAAACTATGTTGGACAACACACACAATGACACAAAGAAGAAGCAAACACCAAATGGAGAGTTATAAAACTAAAACTGAGATGCTAGTGTGCTTTAAGGGGCCATCTTTGAGATTAAAGCGCCAGATGAATAATATAAGCAGAAAAAACATGCTTGACAGTTTGTAATTATCAATTTATCTGTTCTTCATTGCATATTACAATGTGTCTGCTGTCCTGCAGGTCCAGATAGTATAGACCGGCATGGTTGCCTGTATTCCCAAGTCCTCGAAGTGTTCACATTCAGGGTGCCTCATCCACTTAAAAGCTGTGTTCTGGGAGTAAGCGAGATCTTTGCTTACTGCACCAGGAGTAAAACACTTCAGCGATTTGTACTTCCTGAGGTTTGCTGCTGCCTTTTTTGGCTTTTTTTCCTCTCAGATCATTTGTATAACTAAGTCACAGCATAGCATCACTCTGATTTTTTTTGTAGTTTTACATAGGTAATGTTCTCAGGTGTGCATTTTGAATCTTATATTAGTATGATACTATTATTCCACTCTATGCTCTCAGGACAAAGGGGATCTCTCCGATCAACAGGCAGTCGAGCTGAAACCAGTGCAGGAAGTAAGGGGTCATCCGCTGGGCCCTGCCTCTCTTGCTCTCTCCCCTCACCGCTTATGGTTGGCTTCTGTGGGCCGAGATGGCTTACTACGGATTAGAGAAACTGCTTCCATGGTTAGATCTCATTTAATTTCCTGCTTTTCGTTTTTACTGTGAATGTTTTTGAATCCTGTTTTCCATTCCCTGTGGCGTTGCTGCACCTCTAGGAGCGGTACATTGAACTGCAGTGCCACTCGTGCCGTCTCGGTGGAGTCCGGAGCATGTCCTTTTCCACAGATGGTTGCACACTCTTTACTGTAGGCCTCAAAGATGGCTCTTTTGTATGCACTAATATCAGGTAAAACGAGTTGCACACACACTTACATAATGCACAGCTGTGAACAGCAGAGGGAACTGTTGCTCACAGTCACCAATAGGCTGATGAGGGTTATGTAAGACAGGGCTTTTTCTCTATTACAACTGGCAATGAAGGACAAAAGTAAGTAAATATAACTTAGTGTCCAGGGGAATATCAGCAGGAAAACAAAGATCTAATAAAATTCACAGCACAATCTTTCCTCAGAATAACATCCCACTCACATTCCATATCTGACTACACCGACTGCTCCTGAATGCTTCTGTTTTCAAGTTGTTTTTATCTCAAAGGTTTTAGTACTTCAGAAATATTTTGTTTTGCACGCATCATTTGCTAGATCATTGTGTGTATAATCCACTGCCTATATTATTCACATAAATTGTGAATAATCTGTAAATGTAACCCCAAGTGACCAAGCTATATATATAATGTGTAATTTATCTGTGACAGATAATCTAAAATGTTCATATGTTATTAATTATAGTTTCACTCTTTTTTTTGTCAAAAACACAAAATGCACAAACAAAATTACATATATTAGGCAATCCTTGTGTGACTTTTTTCTTGGTTTCAGTACTGCTAAAAAATGGGATTTTAAAACTTAAGACTGACTGAATTAAGGATTGACTTAATTAAAACATGGCAGTATCATTTTACTGGCAAACATAGATGAATGCTTCAGTTTAAAGCAAAAACTAAGAAAACATCTTTCCTGTCGATTCTGTTGTGTTTTAAATGTTTTGTGATGTTGAGCTGTTTTCATTGTCACTTTGGAATCTGCCTCAGGGTGTTGTAGTGGAAAATTTCACTACTGTAAGTCTGTTAGCCGTGGTTCGCTGCAAGCAGACCTACTCATAAATTTCCAACTTCTTATCACTGAATTAGAAGTTGGAAATTTACAATAAAATCAAAGCCAGTAATGTTAAAAACGTGTGTGCGTGCATGTTTCTGGGATCACAAATGACACCACATAGCAAGCCATCATATTTTCAGTAGGATACTTTCTGTGAGAATCACTGAAAAGTTTAACTGATTCAAATTCAGATCCACACTAGAGAACCTTGTCATTATGATCCAAATAAATATACAGCCTGGGCCATAAACAGACCTCAGAGGTGATAACCTTATCCTAACCCTGCATTTTAGAGAAGGGAAAGAACAGATTAAAAAAAAATTTACATTTTTATTTTTTGTTTCAAGTAAAATTATTATTTCTTTGTTCCCTGATTGAAAAAACTTTATAGAACTATTTAATTAAACAGTCCGATTGCCTAGGGTTAAATGTTGGCAGTGGTGTCGGTCTCTGGCATAAGTTACATCTTAGGCTCAAATTAGCAACAAATTCCATGAAAAGATCAAATATTATCAGTGCAACCAATCTTTGCAGTCTGTTCTCAGAGATTCTTGTCTAGAAACTCTTAAATAGATTTATGTGTGCTGTTACTTGTGCCTTCATTATGACCAATTCACTGTTGACTGTGGTCTTCTCTTAAAATGACAGCTGATAAATACCTTTGCATATTTTTTGTGTATTTTTGCTTGGGTTCACACAGAGTTAAAGGTGGGGATGTCAGTAAGATGAATGAAGCTACTCAGTACATCAAGTCTACGGCTCGTTTCTTGAAGAATATCTTTGATACTGAAAATCCCATCCTGATTAACTTTCCTGTGTGGGGTCAAGTGTCTCCAGTTGGCACGGAAACTCCAGAGGTAAGTAAGGTTAAATTGTTCTATTGCGTTCAGTTTTACTGTGAAAACATGCTCTATTTGCTCAGGATAATGGGCTAAAACTATTAACCAACTGCAGTCTAGTGCTGTAAAATTTTCCTTTGTGAAGACTGCCCTGCTTCCATGGCCTCCTGTAGCTGAGTGTTGTTTCTTAACTTCAGCTGTTAATGATTTTAATGTGGTAAGAAAAAAGTAGAAGTTTTTCAATGTCTTACAACTCAGTTCACAAACTACAGCCTCCAAATCTGAAGGAACGCCTCTCCGACAGAGCTTTAACATAAACAGATTTCAATTATAATGTTTTGTTATGCACGTGACAAACTTTGTGCCGTCCAAGTAAATTTAAGCATAATGATAATAAAACATTAATCATTTTTCCTTCTTAAGAAAGGGCCTGATTTTTTTTTCGTTACTCCATTTAATACACTATTTTAATTTTCTTATATTTTGTTTTTAAAATATGTTTGTTGCTGCATTTTTCATGTAGGTTTTTTTTTCCTACTCATTTCTTCTGTTTATTGTCACATATGTCTTTAATTTTCTTAAAATCTTTTTTTTTTTGGCTGTATTGTGCTTTATTACTGAGCTATTCTACCTTTTCAAGCTGGTTTGTTAGAGGCTGTATTTAATGTTTTGGCGGCTGTAACATAGGAATTTCCCAGCTCTTATGATAAATAAAGTATATCTTATCAGTTGTAATAGATATAAACTGCTATTTATTGCTTGTGTGTCATTTACTGTTTACTTATCTAAATCTTTGAGTTATTTTTATGTGTTGTAGGTCAGTGGTGGACCATCTTTGGATGTGACAGAGCGAGATGGGGGCGATAACAACCTCCTACGTGCTCCAACTTCACAGCCCACCTGGCTGGAAAGCAGGCGAGAGGGGGTCAGTGACTAATATGCTGCGATATTTGTGGTGGTGAAATGACATCTGGATGTTGTCAACTATTTTTAGATACTTCTTCTGCTGTTTTTTTTTTTTTTTACGTG
>VUQG01002318.1:16501-29618 GCA_015106755.1 Etia nguti
CGTGCTTGCAGATTGGAAGGTTACGAAAGTCCCCTTTGCACCAGCGTGAGGTATCTAGCTGGAAAAACAGCTGTGTGGTTTTTGGCATGCAGTCGCTCTGTGCAACAGCTTGATTTATCATTCTTATAGAGTGAGAAAACTAATTAGCTAGAGGTATAGCGCAGTAAAGAAGATAAGCATGTGTAAGAGCATGTTAGGTACTTTGTCACCTGACAAAGAGTTTTGATAACAATAAATTGATGTTGAAGGTGTGGCAGGTTTTTGAATTGTAGGTTTCGCACACATCACTGATTATCACACATCGGAAAGAGGCACTTTCTAGTCTGATTTATGCTACATCTACCACAGCATTGTGGGTGGGCCTAAGGGGCCTGAACCCACCCACTTCACTAAAGGGCCCACCGTGAGAAGTGGGATAAGTTTCTTAGGATTTATTTTCAGCTAATACAAAGTACATATTTAAATAAATAAAAACAGAATGTGTTTTCCTTTATAAATAAGTAAAGGGTGATATTCATGAAGTTATCAAAGGCAAATTCTGACCAGTCACAACAACCCATTTCACATCAGCCATTACCTGATAAATCTGAGGGAGCATGTCACACTTCAGAGGTTGTTCAGCAGAGGATAAAGAAACTTCTCTGAATTTTTCTGACATGATCATGAGGTTTTACTCAGTTTGATTCTGGGATTTTGGTTATACTGAACCTTTACGGCTTCTCTGTTTCAAAATATTAGACAGGTCTCAAAGGGGGCAAAATAAAATGTGTCCTGAGAACTGTTAAAAAACAGGTGGCCTGTCTGTTTTATATTCTCTTTCAAGGCAGAGGCAGTTTCTATTGGGTTAATGAATTTTCAGGGCAATGCTGCTTTGTCACTATTGTTATAAGTCACTGTAGCTCACCCTCTCATCCATAAGAGAATTTATTTGTTTGTTTGATTACACTTTGGATCTCTGTGTTTAAGGGGATGAACATATTGGTCTTCACAATCCACAGCAAGAATAGTAATGATAGATCGAGTATTGTTTTCTTCATTTACATATGCTTGTGGGTATGCGCATGTACCCACTTGTAATAAATATAAGCGTCATTAAAATCTACTTCTATAATTACTTCGTCGACATTCAGGATCCTGCCCTTGCCTCTGTGCTACAGGCTGAAGTGTTGGCTAACATTTTCTTTTCTTGTCATGTAATTACTGTTTCTAAGTTTTAATTTTTACATCTTTGAAAGATTCTCCATTCTTGTGAATCTAACAATCTACATGTTGTCAACAGCTTCTAAAAGAAGATCAAGAGCAATACTCTGAGATGAAGAAGAACCTGATGGAAACCATCAAAGAGTTACGCGACTGTGTAAGTGAAGTTTATTACAAATGCTGGTAATAAAAAGATTAGGAGAAAATGATAATGCCCATGGATAAAACCTGAAAGAATTTAATGCAATAATTGTGTCAATAAACATTTTTCAATCCACTGAGAATTCTCTGTACTTACAATACTCACACAAAACCTACATACACGTAATTAGATCTAAAAACTGCTTTCATGTACCCAAAGCAGTCCATATCTAAAAGCTAAAAACTTTATGGTAAACACTATTCAGCAGATAAAGCATAACATGATATTTGAAAAATAGATAACACCTCCACAAACAGTGTGATCCCTGTGCTGTATTTCCTGTGATGTTAGATCCAGGAGATGATACGTGACAGTGAGAACCAGCCTGAAAACTTTAACCTGGATGTTGAGGAGGAGAGGAGACTCGAGGCCATGGTGGAGCAGGAGGTCACGAGGGTACTGCTGCACACGCACACGCACACACACACACACACACACACACACATAAATGCGATGACACTTCTGAATTCAGGTGACTGTGAATTTGTTTCCCCATTGTAGGTGAGGACGGAAATTGAATGGGACATTTTAGAAAAACGTTACCTCCGTGATGTCCTAAAGAGAGAATGCTGGGATACCATGAAGGTTATCAGCAGGACCATAAAGGTGAGAAGGGTCAGAAACAAACAGCAAAACATCACACCGATGACTTTTACGGTTTTTAATCATCACAGTTTCTTTTTCTCTTGTCTGCCGCAGGCCTTTCAGTCTGACCTTGAAGTGCTGAACTACCCTCTGAAAGAGAGAACAGAGAAAGAGCTTGAGGACCTTAGCAGGGTTCAAAATATAAGGAAGTTAGAAAAAGCTGCCTGCAGCGTAAGAAAAACAGATCCAGAAGCTCGAAGAGTTTTGATTCTGAGTAGCACTGCAAAGAAAGGCATATGTGATGAATTTGAACCAGTTAAATCGTGTTGCTGTTTTGAAATGTGACACAGAAATGCAGTAATCCAGTGCTAAGTGAAAGCTGTGACAATGCAGCCTCCTCTGTGTTTTGGGTTTTCCTCTCTGGAAATACATTTTATGGCTGAAGCGTTCAAGTCAAAACAAGTTTACAGCTACAAAATGATTGGATGCCATGAATCTCAGTCCTTCATTTGACCTTTCACTGCAGTAACATTTTGAAATGCTTGAACACATGCCAGTCCACCAGTGTTGAAACTTTTTTAGATTTATAGCTGTGTGGCTAAAAGTGAGTTGTTTCGATAGTTTTATCTTAGTGCAATGTCCTGTGGATGAAGTTTATAATCATATGGCCACAGATTCAGTCCTCACTGTTTATCACAGCCCTTGTGTTTTCCACCTTTAACCCTCAGCTGGGCAGCCTAAAGAAAGATCTCAGTGCACAAGAAGAAGAGAAGGAGGAGAAAGTCCAGGGGGCAGAGAGTGCCACTGTGACGGGGAGTATCTCAGCTCAGTTAGGATATTCAAATCCTTATGTCTACGATCAATTCAGCCTGAAAACCATAGAGCAGAGGATCAACCAGATCGTTTTGTTACAGGTGGGAACCTGTTTCAAAAAGGTGCAATAATTATGCCTTTATATTCAGGGAATATCCAGAACTGTAATCAAAACACTTTCTTAAAAATAATAATTATGGAAATAAAGAGCAACTTCATCATATCATCATTCTGATCATTAATAGCAGGTTTTTCTTTGCCCAATTTCACTATTCTGCACATTGCAGGATGTGATTTATCGCATCAAGATGGCTTTCAATGCTGACTTTGAGGCATTACACAAGCAGAAGATGAAGGAGCTCAAACGTGTGAGAGACAGGAACAAGCACACCAGAGAAATCATGCTGCAGCTGGATATGCACGAGGATCTGTGGGAGCCCGGCCTGACCAACAGCGAGTGGCCAGAGAGGCTGCTCACAGTGGAAGACTCTGAGGTTAGTGTCCTCTTGAAACATCTAATCAGTTCACAGAGGGTTCAGAGAAAGTTCAGCGGACAAAGCATCTGTACATGTTGAGCTTCTCGTGTGTTTGTTTGTTCTTTTACCGAAGTGTGAAATGGTGTGTGGTTTTTGTCTCATGAGATGTCAACTTTGTCCAACTCCAGATAAGAACTGAACGGTACCTCACAGTGGAGCAGAAAGAGGAGGAGGAGAGGAGAAAGCTGGAGGAGGAACGTCGTTTGGCTGCCCAAGTATGCTGCCACAAAAAAAAAAAAAAAAAATTTTGTTTTTCGGTTTTTGCGTGTTAAAATACTTCCATAAAGGATCATTGCTTCGATGGTTAGGATAGCTCAGTTCTGCCGTGTTAATGGGTTTATTGTTCTATTGCAGGCTGATCATTCTAAAGAAAGGGCTCTTGATGACATGATGGATGGAGTACTTGAAGTGAAAAAAGAGGACATCTTGACAATGGTGACCATTAAAACATTTTTTGTTCTTTTTAAGACATTAATACTGAAGTAGACCAATATGCAGCGGAACACAGTATGAAATATTATCTACTCACTTCTTTGATCAATCTATTAATTTTGAGTTTGTGTCCAAATGCAGAAAACAATTCAATATAAAGTAGAGAGTTAAATGGTAAATGGACTGGTACTTATGAAGTGCCTTTGTCCTCTAACTGCTTTCTATTGAAAGATTCAACCGTTCACACACACACACACACACACACATTCATATAGCAGTTTATTCTGTGCCTTCGAAAATCATGCTTCAGCACCTTGACCAGGGGCACTTTGACATGCAGACTAGAGGAGCCAGGAATTGAAACACTGACTGTTTAATTACTAGATGATCTGCTCTCAAGTGGGAAGATTTGATGATTTTATAACACTTGTGTTGGTACTGGGGTATATGGTTGAATAGAATAAGACATTTGAATGCTGTAGTAGAATGTAACAGTCTTTTAAGTGAGAAGATAATGCAAATAAATACAGTATGTGGTATTTAGTTATTTACAACTATACTGTTTTTAATTGGCTATAGATAATAATTTATTCCGTAATTAGATCATATAATCTATTAGAAAACTGTTCCATATCTCATGTCTTTGTTTGTTTTGTGTGTGTGTTAATGATGTCGCAGGATTTCTTTTTTTTTTTTAAACTTGAATTCTTTTCTAAGCAGCGTCAGCTGAATTAGACAAATCAGCATGAAGGGCACATAGTTCCTATTGAATTTACTCCACAGGAAATACCTCCGCCTGAGTTTGTTTTGACCAAACCTGACATTCAGTGGAGTGAGGAGGAGAAAAAAGCTTTCAAAGAGTATGAAAAGAAAGCCAAGGAGCTCAGCGAGGAGAAGGAGAAGTACAAAAAGGTATTACATAAGATGCTCTTTGCACTGATCTGAAATATTATTCGCTCCTGATGTGAATGGTAACTGTCTGTGGCCTGTGTTGTTGCAGCTACTGGAAATTGAAATAAAAAAGCTTCACCAGTCTACCAAGGAAGCGACCGAAAGGTTTGATGAAAATCTGGCAAAGCTGTTAGAGAAGAAAGTGAACTGCACAGTAGCTATATACCAGGTAAGCCCTCTCTTCTCGTTTACCCCTTGCGATGTCTTTTGTAACATCCTGTTTAAAATTGGTTTCGGTGTATTTTACAGGAAGAGCTCAAGATCACATATCTCGTTGAGTCAGTCCTCATAGAAGAAGAGATGAGAAGTCAGGAGCAGGAGCTCAAGCTCAAACTTGAAAAAACTTTGGCATACAAGGTCAGAAAACTGGTGCACAGTAATGCTGTAGGAATTTATGAGTGCCAGCTTCACACTCTGTTCTTTGTGAGAAATGGCAGCAACATCATCCAAAACTGTAGAACAAAACCTTCCCTTCGTTCAGGCATGTTTTTGTAAGAGCTAACCTGTGTGGCACACTCATTTTGTAGGCTTCAAGACTGCTTATCGCTAATTTCCATACATGCCCGTCTCCTCTAAAATTGGGTCGTTTGACAGGATGAAACTGGGGAGAGGTTGAAAAAGCTGGAAGAAGAAGTAGAGTTGTTACAGGAGACGTATGACAGTATCGTTCTTCAAGACAAAGTAAGCCAGCTGATTAAATACTAAAATAATGGCTGAGAGAGATGGCGAACATAACACAATATAGTAACCTAATGTCTGTGTCTCTGAAGTCGCTGGATAAAGACTTCAGGAGGATGTTTTCAGAACACCCGAGCCATGTGGTCGATTACCTCTATAAAATGTTTAAACGCAGACCCAGGTTTGTTTCCTGATTCATAGCTACATATGAAAAAAAATAACATAATTTGAGTTGTAAACTGTTTATCAGTTTTTGTGGGCAAATTTTCACCCTGCAGGACTCAGAAGATGAGGGCCCAGATGGACAACAGCAACAATTCCGACCCATTTAAAGAGCATCGTCTGTGTGGTTCTCTGGCCCCTGATGCACTCAGCCAAATGCTCGGGGCCATGGATGAGCTGGACGCTCCAGCGAACATGCCAGAGGGCTTGAGCACAGCAGCCTGGGAGAGATTCTGTCACATTCGCAGAGCTAAAGTAGAGAGTGAGCAAAAGGTGTGATGACGAGGAGAGGTTAAATATGGAGGAGAGTTGCTGTTCCATTAAAATATGCATAAATGTGCACAATATCTTACTCCGGCTCAGCTTATGAATATATGTAGAATACAACTATTTCCATTCTGCGCTTGCAGTTATCCACTCACTGCTGGACACGTCTTTTTCAGGTAAAAACAAAAGCTTTGACTCTCGCTGAGATGCAGGCGTTCCTGCAGAAGAAGAGTAATGAGGATAAGGCTGCTCAAGAGGAAATTAAAAATCTTTCTGAAGCGCTTGAAAGGTATAAATCTGATTTTTCACTCTGATTTCAAGCAGTTGTAAAACAAGCCTTAAACTTAATGACTAGTATAAGTGCATTCAATCTATCACTTAATGGAAGAATGACCCGTGAGTGCTTTTTTCCCCCCTTCTGCTCTAGTCTGCACAGGAAGAGGACTGATCTCCTGATGGACACCATGGTCCAGATCATACTTAAACAGGGACAGGTGGAGGTGACTACTACAGACCCAACTGCTGACAATGCAGACACCAACTTCATTCTTTACCACAGGAGCATTGTAGACAACCTGAGAAGTGTCATCAGGGTCAGTCTTTTCCTACTTCTCATCACAAAGAATTTGATTTGATTAAAACAAAATTGGTCAAATTCAGGTGGTTATGGTGTCGTTGCCTGCTACTGATTATTATCGCTATGCTCAGACACTTGCAGAGCAGAAAATAGCATCCATGGTGGCGTGCAAAGATGTGCGTAAGGGCATGATCCAGCTGGAGTGGGAGAACAAGGTGATGAGGAAGCAAATAGAAGACCTCAACGACAAGGAGAAGAATATCAAGATGCTAAGACTCTCAGAGGAGCAGCAGAAAATGACAGTAATGTAGATTCTAAAATATGCTAACACTGCTTCTTTTAAAATGTTTTATTCTAAACTAAACTAAGACAGTGAATAAGCATTACCCTGTATAATTTCGATTTGTGAAAATGTTCAACATCTGCTTAAAGTAATAACAAAATGTCTGCGTTTAGGGTTAAACGTTAATCCCATTTGCATTTCTGGCCAAACCTCAGGCGGTGATATGAAGGCAGGTATTTCGAATTTGGCAGCATCACATGTTTTGCGGGCAGCAAATTGTTACCATCCTCCAGCACAGATGGATGATCTTTTATTGAAGACACACACCCTATTCACGCCAGCTCCCCACCCTGTTTTTTTTTTGTTTTTTTCAGCTCTTAAAACTCTTACTCAATAGGTGGAGACTGGTTGGAAGATTATCCTGTCCTTCCGTTCCTTTTATTTTTTTAAATACATCTTTCATTTTGTTTACACCCTACTACACATAGAACACGAGTAATATCACAAATTAGACCGCTGCAGTTGAGAAATAAAAAATACAGATCAAATGAGTCATCCGTCATCTTATTTTTAACAAGTCAATGAGCATCGCATGTGTTTCCAGGCCTGAATGCCAGCTTCCGCTGGAAAAAAAAAGCTTCAGGTAGATCTTTGGTGGCCATTTCCTGCCATTGTTCAAGCCCATGAAACCGACCAACTAAATCCAAAGTTTTATGATGAAGGCGTTTTACTTCAACTGTTGTTGGATGCTGATTTTCTGTTCTTTCACTGCACACAAGCCAGCTGTTCTCTTTTCTTTTCAGCATCGCAGCAAGTCAGATCAAGAAAGTCACACATCCAAGCAGATTTCCAGTTTGGAGAAAAGTATAGCGTTGATGGAAACGGTAATAAAACAGTAGCTACATGTGTGTAATTTCTGCAGCTAACTGTTCAGATAAAATATGCAATATTTTCAATTTCAGACTCATAAGAAGAGTGTGCAGCAACGTTTAAGAAAGATTGAACAGTTAAATAAGCGGGCAGCAGCAAAAGCTATAAAGAGCACCGATTTAGAACAGCAGCTCCCTGAAATGCAGGTCACCGTGTCGGAGTTGAGACACATCTGCGAAGCAGCAGGTAACGAAAACAGCCGTTTCAGCTCTAATTAAACACACTTCAAATGGGAGTTTTCTTCATCTTCTAACGTGTGTCTTGTTTGGTATTTAGCTTCGGCGGAAAATGAGGCTGCTGGAAGAGAAGAGCGCTACCGGGAAATCGTTAAGAGGAGCAGGTTGAAGGAACTCGCCAGAGCTCAGGCAGAGAACCTGGCTTTCCTCCGGGCAGAAGTCGAGCGCCTCACCATGAAGAACTTTCCTTCGCTTGATCAGCTGAAACACTAATGAGCAAAGCTTTCTCCTTCAGTAGATTTTTACGGTTTTATTTAAGCTTCTTTCAGCAGATAAACTGAACATAAAGTGTACAACTTGAACTGTAGCAGCAACAAATTAAACAATAAACAGGACATCTGAAATGTGATTGTTCCCCTGTAACATTTTATTAGGTAGTGAAGTCCTCCTCTGTGCGATCAAAGTGCAGAATGCTGTCATCCAGATTGAACAGGTCAATCAGCTCGGACAGGCTGGCTTTTCGTCCATCAATAGGGACTTCTGATTGCAGTTCATACAGCGCAGCTTGAGCACAACGCCGCCACTTATCAATCAATGTTTGGAGATGTGTCAAATCATTCTGTGGGAGAAAGATGGGAGAACCTGTCGTGAGAAATCATCAGCTTTGGTTTAAGTAACCAAAAACATATCCCATTATGTTCCATTTAAATGTAGCCAATACCTTGCTTCTGTACATTTTAACCATCTTGAGTCTACGTAGAGTCTCTGTTTTGTCTTTCACCTCCTTCCTGAGACGTTGTGCAAAGTCTCCTGTAGGACACTGTGTTGATTTGGGAGCAGGCCCAGACAACGTTTCACTCCCTGCTCTCTCCCCATTTCTGTTTACATCAACACTGCCTAAAATCACTGGAGGATTATTAACGGGCTGCTGGGAATCTGCTGAAACTTGTTGCCCATTCTCCTCATCATCAACACAAAGGCGTTTGGCCACAGAGAGGGGAGAGATGAAGGAGCGCCTGGATCTCTTCAACCTCTCCCTCAGTGAGGCACTCAGCTTCGGTTGATGCTGTGGGGGTGACAGAAAAGAAAATGACTCACAGGGAAAGTGCATGGGCAAGTTTTGATAACTAATACAAAAGTTCCTATAAAATCAACCATCGTGCCAGGTTATATTATGTAAGACAAATGGTACTTAAGCCCTTCTAGCACCTTACCTTCTCTTTGTAGTCACAGGGGCTTGACTCTACTGAACTACACGGTGAACAATAGTCCCTCTGTAATTTAGCTGCTTTAGGTGTGATCTCCATCGGTGAAACTTGCTTTGAATCATGTAAACTTCATAGTTTTGAAGGCTAGTTTAAGTTAGCCAAGTGGATATCGTTAGCTAGTCACTTATCTTATCTATTTATCACATTTTAAGAGACGCCGCTGAAAAAACAAAACTACTTTCAGCACTAATAGTAAATGAAGGGTTGTTAAATGCTGCTGCAATAACCACTGAGCAGCCAACAACTTTCACTAAACGCAGACGGAATCAGAAAGCTAGGAGCGATGCGAAACTTCTTCCGTATTTTGCGGCTCTAAACCGTCGCAGTTTGTGATTGGATAGAACCTAATGACGTATAACAGAAACGCATCTTGGGAGCTGTAGTTGCTAGAACATGTAAGGCACAAAATGTTCTTTGTGCCTTAAATCCGGTGTTTTCATGATATTTCTCAAACTTACAATAAATCCACATGATTATATTTACTCGCTCTTCTGCTTTGAGAAAATTATACGTGCAAAATTAGTTAAGTGGTCCTAAAAATAGTTTTTCTGAACTAGAAAAACCCGCTAGAAAGACAGGTTACTTACAATAAAACTAAATAAAGTCAGGTAATTATTTGAAGAAAATTAGAAGAAGAATATTAGAGTAAATTAGATTACTCATTAGATTTTAAAGGAGAAAGAGTAACAGTGAAGAAGTAAGGACTTCCAGTGAAATTAAACTCAACTGTGCTGCTTTACAAAATAAATTTAAATAAAGTGCTACAGGAAACACAAAGTAAAACTGATTTGTGTGGGCTTGTTGACAGGTTTAGTGCTGCTTGTCACCCTTGTTGCTAGGGTCGAGTCACATTGTGATTCAGCTCTTCTCATCAGTTGATTCATCTCCTTTAATGGGCTTATTTTTAACTCTTCCAGACCAATCCATTCATGGTTTGTTTGGGATGGCGTTCAGATGTGTGCGATCACCTGCTTTTTTTCTGCCGCCTTGAGGAGAAAAAGTGGGAATTAAAACGTGAGGCTGCCTGGACTTGAACTTCAGCACTTGGCAGTCTGATATTACACACCCAAGGGAACTGGGGATTTTTGTCATATTATGTGGATGAATGTTGCAGGGCTGAAAGCTGCAGTTAATTACTATGTGTGAGTCAGGAGACAGTTTTCTGTGTTTTTTTTTTTTTACTTTTGAAAACTTGACAAAAACTCTGTGCTCAGTCCACAGCAATATGAGTAGCAATAGAGCCAATGTGAGACAGCGAACGCAGGTGCCATGTCTTTCATCAAATACAGGTGTGCATGCGGGGCACTCTTAAATATAGACTCTAGCCATGTTTTTGCATGCTATTAAGTCCTGTCGCCCTTACTTAAATTATAAGATACGGTCAGCCTTTTGCTTCCCTTTTTCCAGTGGAGTAGATGCTACTGGGCTGTGCACAGACTGTCACTTGACTTTGGCTGAAAGGGTGTTTTGTATTTTGGGTAAGCAGGTTATTTTGATTTCACAATCCGCTGTGTGCTGGTTTCCCTTTAATGCGTTGCCAGTGAGCCTCAACTGTAAAACACTTCCTTATCTCCCCTCCAAGATTTATATAAACAGCACATAAAGACCAGTAAACTAGAGTCTGACACAGGGGCCACAATATGGGGAGACCCATTGATAAAAATCACCTGGCTAGCAGCGAACCTGAGCCTTCCTGACATTCGGTGTCACATTATCCACTCACTTTCCATATTTATCTAAAGAAGGAAAAGGACAGGTGTTATTAATATAACTAATGGCAGCTCCTTTCTGTTTAAGTGTCCCAGTCAGAGTCACAGTGTCTGCAACACTTTTACTGTCACACTGAACGGTATCACCGCCCTGAAACCGAAGACCTATCTGGACCGCAGCCATCAGTAACTTTGATTTACACTTGTTCTTTTCTCCTGTGAGACGGTAAAGCATCTGCTTTTAAAAAAGGATGCAAAAATAACGTGGTTTCAAAATGTCAATTTGACCTTTAACCTGCAGTAGCTCAGTGATGGCTGTACGAGTTGGATGACTGTGGTTGTTATGAATCTTTCCTGATTATCCCCCTTGAAATAGCGACGTGTCGTCTTTCACTGTCAAAGGCTGAAGCAATTATGTTGACCACGTAGATCAAAACCCGCATTCCTTTTCAGAAATAATAGTCTTTTCATTTTGGAAAACAAAATAGTCCCAAGTGCGTCTCCCTGTGTTACGGTTATGCTCTTTGTGTTGCTTCCTTTATACAATGAGTTTATTGTTCTCTTTTTCTAATGCTGCATGTGATTATAGCTTTCATTTAACGTTCAAATATCCATCCATCCATTTACTCAACCACTTATCTGGTTCAGGAGGACTGGATCCTACGGTACTTTAAAATAATCGACGGATTATATTCTCATTTAACTGCTAAATCATTAGGTCTTAGGAAAGAACTAATCAAAGTTTCCTACAAGCAAATGTCAAATCGCTTATTTAGTCCAGCAAACTCTCCCAAAACCAAAGAACGGTGCAGGGTATAATCAGAGATGGCACAAGCTGTAGCTGTAGAATATTTGGTGCTTGAAGTATTAATTATAAAAATAAATGGCAGTTATTTTTCTGTAAATCCGCAGAATCAAAATGTTTACGGCTCAGGAGTTTTACAAGTGAGAAGAAAACCAATAAAAAATCAGCAGGTTTATAAATAAACTGTTACATGCTCTGTCTCTCTCTCTTAAATTTGCATGCACTTTCTCTGAGCCAAGTATCGTCAGAAGTTCCCTCTTGGTATTTATTTATGTATTATACCAGAGAGGTTTACCAGCTCAACTTAGAGTAAAGCCTGATGTCTGTGCAAAGCTGAAACTCAGCTTTATCTCTTCAAATACCTCAAAATGCCAAGCCAGTCTGTTGAGGTTTTCTGTAAATTATATTCTATAGTTTAATACAAATTATGCCAACAAGAAAAAAAAAAAGAGTCCATCTTTCAGCTCTGTAAGTGTTGACTCCTTCACAAAAAGAACCAATAATGCTCCTTCAGAAACCCTAATTAGTACTATTTTGCTGTCAAGATTCACATTTAATCATTTATGTGTACATGCCTGGTTATCCTAATAAACCCTGAACAAGATTTTTTTTTTTTTTTTTTTCTGCTGCGTAAAGCATTTTTGAACTCCCTGTAAAATCTTTTGAAGCTGCTTCCCCCTCTCTCCGAAAGAATAATGAGAGCTTATCTGGAACAGCTGTTATCCTCAACAGAAACAGGAGTGTGTTTCATACAAAAAGCCTGCACAGGCCACCAGTCTGCTGCAGCTCCCCCCCACCCCACCATCCTGGAATCTGTTGCTTTCCCTTAAGATTTGGCATTATTCAAACTTGCACATAGATGTGAGCGGAACAGCAGCTCCTCCTCCGTTACACTGTCCTTGGGGCCATTTCTTTTCCATCCTTTGAGCAGATTAGAGTCATACTCGCTGTGAGTCATGCAGGGTGGGTGGATGTCTACACAGGGTGTGGTGGGTGAGGGAACCTACTGGCGCTTGCGGCTGCCAGTGTAGAAATAAAGCATCTATAATTTGGCTCCAAAATTGCATAAATGTAAATGAATGGATGGAGAACTTTTATTATTATCATGCAGTTAAAAACAACTCGTGGGTCCTCTCATTTGGTGACTTTGCACGTGGTGGAAGCTGTTGATATCTTCTGAAGTCTATCAGCAGTGTCACATGAAAACTATCAGAACTCCTAATCTAAGCAGTAAACAGGAAAGGCACAAACTGATGCTGAAACAGCTGGATATAAAAAAAAAAAAGCTGAGGAGCCTTTTGCGCAAACATTGCAGAAAGTTAAAGTCACACCGACTCCAGCCTTCTGCTTTTAATTTTAAAATATACCGTGAATGTTGTAAAAATACTGCTTGGTTATGTAATAACAGTTGCTGGAGCCATAGCATATAGATTAAATGCTCTGTTTCTTCTTCCAAAAAAAAAAAAAAAAAAAGAGGACGGGG